>VMDO01010004.1:0-74088 GCA_007922755.1 Pedetes capensis | reverse complement strand
CGAGAGCCTTCCTTTAATGAAACCTTTAGATTCAGCCTAAGTCCTGCTGGACATTCTCTTCAGGTAACTGTATTATGCAGTTATTATTTTAAGTTTTTCATTCATATTATATTTATTTCTTTTCAATCCAATTATTCAGTATTTATATACTGATCACATATTAAATAACTTTTGAGAAGATAGTTAATACTTCCACAGCTCACTCAATCAGCTACTAAGTCTTCTGTAGTCTGTTTAGATTTTTCTTACTTCCATGATTATTGGCGCTAATCATCTTTGGATCCCCATCTTTGTTTTTTATACTGTTTTTATAGTATTCCTAGCCAACTAGTTATTAATATCTTACTTCCTTAATTCACTTCATCGCCCTGCTGCCCGAGTTATGTTTTAAAGACTCTGGTTGGGTTGCATGAAAGCCCTTCAATGACTCACCATTATGTTGACTCATTCTGAGTCCTCCAAGATGTGTTTTAATTGTACTGATTTAATCTCCACTCCTTGTATACTCCAGTCACACTAGAATCTTTTCAAATCAGGTAAAGCATCCAATCCTTTCTTCATATTTTTTTCTCCCATTCAAAGCTCATTCATATCCATCATTCATATCCATTCATTACCATACTCCACATTTTTCAGTATAATCTCAGTTCTTTTACTGATGAACCTGGGCATAATTCATCACACCTTATTCATAATATGTCTTATTATGCTATCAACCCCAGTCTGTCTTGTACAATAATTTACTGTATTTACCTGTCACTACTTCTCTAGAGCAAGGCTTAATTTTCATAGCTCTTTGTCTATTTATTTATTTATTAGTTTATTTATTTAGTTATTTTTTCGGTACTGAGGGTTGTACCCAGGGCCTTGCACTTGCATGCTTTGCAAGTGCTGGACCACTGAGCTGCTTTGAGACAAAGTCTTGCTAAATTACGCAGACTGCCTCTGGTCTCGAACTTGCGATCCTCCTGCCTCTACCTCCCGAGTGGCTGGGATTATAGGAGTGCACCACCACGCCCAGCTTGCTCTTTGTCCTTTAGTCTAGCACAGTGCCTTCCACACACTGTCTTCAGTAGATAATGAAACAAAGAATGATAGAAGGAATGTGGGGAGTGGGGAAAGAGATGAAAAGATATGAAGAGATCTTATGGTACTGGAATTTAAAGCCCTGCACTAGAGAGAAATCTGAAATATTACAAAGCAAAGATTCATTGAGGGGATTAACTAACATTAGAATAGAGTGGAATGAAAAATTAAAAGAAAAACCCTAATGTCTGTGTGAACAAATATGTCACTCAGAGATTAAGTAATCAGAGAAGAGAGCTGTGAGGAGGAAAATCTTGAGTTTGTCTGAAATTAATCTGGTAAGAAGTCAAGGATTCAAGTGTTGATACAAAGTCATTTGAAATCCCTAAATCAAAAGCCAAAAGAGAGAGTCATATAATATCTGGAGATATGAATTTTAAAAATCAGAGAAATAAAGTTTTAGAGAGGAAAAAATTGAATTATCTGAATGAGATTCTGAAGACATAAAAGGGAGAAGAGAGAGTATTATCAAAGTTTAGTGGCTAGATTGACTTAATGCTGTCTACATTTTTTCAATTACCCTCTAAAAAGTAAGAACAAAAACTTAAATAAATAAATACCTCTAGACTGAGATCGTGTGGAGTAACTTCCACATGTGATTTAAGAAACCTTGTTCTAAGTATTTGTTGTTGTTAGGTGCTGTTGAGTAGGGTCCAACTCATAGCGACCCTATGTACAACAGAACAATACACTCTCTGACACTATGCCATGCCCAGTATGTCAGCGCTTCTCTGATATACTGCAGTATATCACCAGTGAAAACACTAAATAAAAGTACTTTATGAAGTCCTATTTATTTACTATGCATTTAAATAATTTCATAATTAGGTTAGTATTTCATAAACTAGTAAAAATGTATCCAGAAAAGTTATTTTGTGAAACTTTCCATCAATTTAAGCATATACCTTGTTAGAATTAGCTGGTTATATCTTTCTTACTGAGAAATCTCATATCCTTTGAAATGCATGTTTTCCACTGTGGGAGGATAACAAAAAAATGTTGATGTGAATTAACTTACATACACAAATCTTTGCAGACACTGAGTTGTCTTACAAATATACCTTCTACTTTCTCTCACTCTTGTCTCTGCTATTTCTTCAATTCAACATCCTATAAAAAGTTGAAAAATGTGCATGTGTTTTTGTGTGTATATAATATGTAAAATTTTGACTATTTTTTTCTAGATTTTACTTTTCTCCAATGGAGGGAAGTTTATGAAAAAGACCTTGATTGGTGAAGCCTGTATCTGGCTTGATAAAGTGGATCTTAGAAAAAGAATAGTCAACTGGCATAAACTTTTGGTCAGTCCTACTCAAACGCATTGAAGAAACATGTCTGTTCCAGGTACAGAAATGGATCTAAACAGCCTCAAAACAAGAGTCTTGTTGGATACTAGTGTCCTGAGCTATGTTTTCAGGGGCAAACATGAGAGAAGGAAGAACAGGCAAAAAACATGCCTTGTAACTTTATTGGTGTGGAACACAGAAAAGGACTTATAAAAGTTCAAATTTTGAAAACAAGCCAAAAAAAAAAAAATAGAGCTCTGTGATCTTAGATTTCTCATCGCTTTGAGGAGAAACTGAGAGAAGTTTTGCTCACATAAGGCAAAAATCATTGAGCAGAATTAAATTACAAAGACAGAGGCTCAAAGATTAATATGGTTTCCACATGCAGAACAAACGTGATACTTTATGCACAGAAACTTTGATTGCATTAACTGATGTAATGAATTTCAGTTTTCAAAAGCTCAAAAATCCTTCTTCTTCACCTTATATTCTCAGATAACTTATGGTTTTATGATTCTGACATAACATACATTTGTGATATGTGTCCATTACTGAAGTGAGGAGGCTGTGTTCATTAGGAAAATAAAGAAAGAAATATAGAAATCATGGATTTTAGACTATACTGTACAGTTTTTTCCTATGTCCAAATGTTAAAAGGGTATACATCAATTTTAGAATCCATGTGGTAAAAGTATATTTGTCTCAGTATAATTTGAAATCATGTAAAGATAATACTAGATAGAAAGGAAATTACATTTATCTAGAAATAAAAACATAACTGGCTAGTAAAGAAGAATATTTAGCCACAAAATATTGAAACTTTGGTTGAAAACATGAAAATCTCCATAATTTAACCATTAAGCCAAGGCATTATCAATCAACATACTAAGGGACCTAGATTAAATTGGTGTGTTGTAGGAAGTATGTTCTTTGTGGAATTGCAAATACATGTATCATCCTGCACATTTCCTTTTACTTGAGTAATGTATTATCAGAGAGAGAAAATTCTTCCTCTGGCAAACAAATCATATTAATCTTATCACATTGATTAATTAAAATGCTGTCATTTCTTGCATTTCCATAAAGTTTTTTCTATGAACTCATTACCACATCAATCTCACGTTCTATTCTTGTCTCTCCATTTTCTTCTGTTGGTGGTAGTATCACATTGAACAAGTTCATCAATGTTTGGAAAATATGTAAAAAGTCAATATTTGAGATTCAAATATACTTTGAGCTATTTTAATAATATAAAGTTAATCAAACAAAATCTGAGTTATTCAAACAAAGCATCCTCTTCCAAATTCAAACAATATTAATAAAAGAAGTAACACAGAGTTGTGAAAAACACACTCAGCTAGGATTAAAATTCTGGCTTCTGGTCTCAGTTCTACTACTGACCTTGCACATGTCACCATGCAAATGCTCACCTTCCCCTAGTTTTCTACTACTGACCTTGCACATGTCACCATGCAAATGCTCACCTTCCCCTAGTTTTCTTATCTGTAGGATAAAACAATGATATATTCCTAGCCTTTCTCATGGGATATTGGGATGCTTAAGTCAAGAGATCTATGAAAGATGAAAGCACATTTTCAAATATAATTTTATACACAGAAATGAGGAATAATTACTATTTAGCTTTTTAATTCTCAAATTTTATATGTAAGACACATTTTCCAATACAATAATAAGTATTGACATAGATAAAAGCAGTAAATTAGCTCAATACTTATTTTTATTTAAAATATAAAGTTTCATTTAACCCCCCAAAAAATTATTTGAAAATGAGTTGCAAATGGTGTTCTACTAAATTTAATGAATTTTGCTGATCTTATCCCATTCTCACATCCTCCCCAAAATAAATTGCTTCTCAGAACATTTCAAATTTAAGATGAGCTGCTTTATTCAAGGTGAGATTTTAGTGGAGTTAGAAGAAACCATCTCTAAAATATTGGTTATATGTTGAATTTTCTCATTTTTAGAGAAAATACTTTAAATTTGAAATGAATATAAAATACTAGAAATAAGTTCTAATATATTCCAGGCTATTTATTTTTATTCGTGAAGAAACACAAATTCACTTTTCTTCAACCTAATATAACCATCACTTTTCTTCTCTCTGTGTTTTATCTCTCATGATCTGATAATGCAATGTCATTTACTATTGGTATTGCTTTAAAGTGAGCATGGAGGAGGTGAATCATCAAATATATGATGTTAATAGAATTTTATTTTTAGAGACTAGTAGATCTGCTGATGGTTGCCATGGATATTTCCAGCCAAAGCACTTGAAGAAGCCTAAAATCACCAATCATAACTGGGGAAGAAAAAGATCTAGAAAGATCTCCTTCTGACATTAAAAGACTCTGTATTTGCCCTTAAAAGGAAGCATTGGCTCATCTCTGGTCCTCTTCTACAGCCACTTGCATCCAGAGGTATGCGTGAGAGGTTGTATGGCCATTTAGCTTACTTCATACTAGTTGAGATTTCTTTTAGAATAATGCAAATGGAGGGATCATGAAAATAAGATTGTCCCTTGGTAACTATTTAACCTGAAAGCATGAGAGTCTTTCTTTTATAGGTGCCCCTCCATTCCAAGGAACTAGTGATGGGGTAAGGTCCATCAAGAGAGTCAATGACAGGGCTTCTTTTTGTGCACCAGCATTCCCCTTCAGAGAGCGTAAGATCCTGCCAGTGTGCCAAGTTTGCAGCTGACCAAACTCCTAGGTTGTACTGGAATTATTCTATGCAACACTGATCCTTATATGAATGCATTTCTTTTGAATGGTGTTGATTATCCTTCTTACAACAAAACTATTTCTTTTTTAATTGAAAATAGGGCTCTTGGTGTTTTTTACTTTTTTTGTATATACCACAACACATGATTTTCCACTTTTTATTTTATTTTATTGGAATTAAATTTTTTTTATTCCTAATAGTGACAGTTTGTAATCTCTAATTAATATGTGACTAGTCGAATTATAGCACTTGTACCTTGAAAAGCATCTCAATTTTCCCACTATTTCATTGTGTCATCAAAGACTGAACTTGCTTATTGGTTTAAAATTTGGTACTAAGGAGACTTTCAGCTACAGAAGAAAAAGCACAGAGTGAGTTTCTACAAAAGATAGGAAATTTTACAATCATTACAAACATAGATAACACTAGGAGCAAGAAGTTGGTGTTTTCTCTGTCTTTACTTAATATTAAAGACAATTTTGGTGACTCTGAACTTTTTATTTACCACTTTAGTTTAAAAGAACAATATCCAAAACTAATGGGTAGTATTTATTTTTGCTCCTTAATATTGCCCATATTTTAATAAATCATATTAATTAAATGCATATTTTCAGCATATCAGTGAGATTAATTTTGTGTATCACACACATTAAAATAGTCATACTGTGGGAATATTATAGCTGGTAACCAGCTGATATTGACTCTTATTATAGGAACAGTTGTGGTGATGGTGGTAGCAGTAGTGGTTCTAGCAGTGATGGTGATGTGAAGTAAAATAAATTATATATTATTATATTGTGCCCAATGTATTAGAAATTATTTGATCAATGTTTCATTTCATTAAGATATCACAAAGATGTTTATAGTATTTTTTTACTTTATTATTTAAATCATAACTAACAATATTTTTAAAAATTTATTTTCATTGCTATGATGTCTAATAGTCCAAAATCAGCCAACTATAACTATATGTGTTTATAACTATATGTATGATAAAACTGATTTTCCCTCTTTTTGAGCTTGAAAGGAAAGTGAAAGAAAGCTCAACAGATAAATATGAGCTGTTTCTTTAATGATTACTTGACTTTAGTGAAATACGAGAATGAATGTGTAGAACAAATATTGAATATGACACATTGATGTTTTCTGTATGTTCCATGTTGTTATTATTAAAGATATCCATTAAACTAAAATCATTTAATCAATTCCATATCTGATAGGTAGATTGAGATCATTTTCTTAATCTGTTACCCTGTACATAACTATACATTTGGTAAAATAGACAAAGTTGAAGTATTCATTTCATTTGGAATTCAGCATGTGAATATGATTATTATTTGATTGTGTCTGCATAGTTCAGTGATGTGCTCAGGTGCTCCCACTAATGATTATTGTGTGTGCTAATATCTTAACAACACATCTGATGTTAAAGAAAAAATTCTTGTCTGAAAAAATTAAAGACCTAATAAAATTGATTTCAAATAAAAAATACAGTACTTGGAGATATGTCCTGTTTTTGACTATATGTTGCATGCCATGTTGGTGATTTGCTAATGTGTTCTTTAAATAATTTTTTTCTTTTGGTTTACTAAAATCTCTCTGGAAAATCTAATGAACAAATGAAAATTCTTGAGCTAAACATTGTATAAATTGACCTAAAATACATGAGAATTGTGTAAAAAAATGCTTGTAAATCTGTCTTGAGTTTTACTCTATGTAAAAATGTCTTGGTTTTGTGATTGTATACAAGATGTATCTTGATAACTTATATAAACTGTGCTATATAAAGGCTGTTGTCTCAGCCTTACTAATAAATATTGAAAATATTGACTTTGATGTCTTGTGTTTATCAACAAGTTTTTGGGGCCAGGCATAAGTGTATTTACATTGTCAATATACAAAGTTTAAAAATTACTACCTTAACAGAAAGGAAAGAAGGAAGGAAGGAGAGAGAGAAAGGAAAGAGAAAGAAAGAAAGAAAAATTAGTACAGATTGTTGTTGTTAGGTGCCGTCGAGTCGGTATCCGACTCATAGCGACCCTCATAGGGTTTTCCATGGCTGACTATTTCGGGATTGCCTTGGGAGTGGATTGCCAGGTCCTTCTCCCATTTTTGCGGTGCTGGGAATTGAACTCGGGACCTCAGAGACTGCAGCGCAGTGCTCTACCAACTGAGCTAATAGGTGTTAGGTTTTATATGAAGAGGTTGGGAGAGAGTCCTCAAGACTATGGTTTTCATAGTGAAACAAGGTATGAAGTCATCTACTTAGAGTGGAGAAGAAGTTAATAGAGGTTAACCAGTAGAGTAAATGTCATGAAGTAGAGTGAGAAAACAAGTCGGCTAGAAGAGAAAGATGTTGTGCATATTGAGGACCATTTTGAGCTTAGTGACAATGTACAGTGACATCAGTCTGCCTTGCCATCATCTGCCACATTCCCCAGTCTGGACATGGAGTGTATATGTAAGAATACCTCATAGTAAATTTTAACTAGGGTTGACCTTTCCAGATGGACTAGACAAAACACAAAATGTGCAATAAGTACAGGGCACAGGAAAAAGTGATTTTAAATTGCTGGACCATCAAATATATAATAATTAAATAGGGAAGTAAAGAAAGGTAAAGACAAATTAACTGAGAAATAGCAATACATTAAAAAAGGAAGAGGATAGAATAATTATCTCTGGACAAATCTGGAAAATCACAGATTTGTGAGTCAAGTCTTAGAAGGTGAATAGAGTTTATCAGTTGAACTAAGAAACTAACAGTTAAATCTGAAGGAAGATTGTTAACAAGCAAAGTCTGGTGGAAATGCATTATTTCAGAAATGCTGAGACTTTCCCAAACATAGTTTACAATGGTGAAGCTAGAAAGAGAGTTTTATGAGGTATCAAAACCAGGTTGTATAACCTGCTATAAATTCTGGGTTTTTTGGAATAATGATATTGCAACAAAATTAAAAATGTGATTAAGCAGGGTCCATTTTCAAATTTTTACAAAGAAAGAATTTCTAGACATATTTAAGAGTTTATATTTCACATTTTAAAAAATAATAGATTACCATTTTCTTCAATATACTCAGAATTGCACCTGAACTTTTGAAAAAAGATAGCTCAGCCTGAAATAATAACTGATTATTAGCAAAACTGAGCAATTTTCTTTCATTTCTGTGTGATATTTTACTCAGCTTATACCAACCCCAGGATATTCAGATGACATTTCTACCTTCAGTGGTAAAAAGTTTCTGTTGTGGGGATAGACTTTATTCTGTTGAACTGGAGAATTTAATTGTTTGCTCTGCCTATGAAATTCAGTGAACTGTTAAAGTCAATTAATTAGAACCTTTGAGTAGTTCAAATATGTCGTTAAAAGGAAATACTCATGTTTGCCATTGTCATTGAAAGGAAAGCCATACACTACTGAATTACTTCTTTATACTGGTAGTTAGTGTCAGCAGATAATAGGGGTACTGTACTCCAACATTACCTCCAGCCCTAAGGAGTTCCCTCTTTAGGACCTCCACTCATGGGAGATATTGGGTCCTTGGCTCTGTTGCAAAAATGAATTTTAGGATGAGTCAGTAAGAGAGTGAAGCAGTTTGAAGTTTATTAGATAAGGGGGTGAGAGATGGTACATGCTTCCAGAATGAAGTCCAGGAGTCTATAGAGAGAGATGCCCTTAGATGTCTTTATACAAAGTATATGTATGATTTGGGATTTTGAAGTTACATTGGTTCACCAGGGTCCCAGTGGATGTCTGGTATAGATTTACAGGTTAAAAAGGAAGCATTGTCAAAATGCCTACATTGGGACTGTCAAGGAAATTCCTACTGTATGTAGTCTTAAGGAAATTGCCTAGGTCAGCCAACTGTAATTACAGTCCATAATCTGGTTTGGTGACATTCTTAGGGAAGCATTGCTTTCTAGACAGGCAGGTTTCACCATAGCCTTTCTCTTCTGATTGTGTTGGAATTCTTGACTAATGAGTCTCAGTCAAGTTCCCAGGATGAAAGAAGCAGACCTTGACTTCCTATGTCCCCCCAACTTTTCTATCTTTCTATCCTGCCTCAGTTAGAATGTGTTGACAAAACGAATTATTAACAACACAATATATAAATCAGTTCTGCCTCATTCAGGTCCTATCAACTCTTACTTGGATTTCCACAAGAGCCTCCTAATTGTATTGCTATTTTACCTCTTTCAAATGAGTCCTCCTTACAGCCATCTGTGACCTGTCTGAAATGGACAACTGACCCTAACATGTCTCTACTTAAAGCTACTCAATGGTTTCCATTGCCAAAACCATAGCAAGAAACTGGGCATCACCCTTGACTTTACCGTCTCTATTATTCTCCCTTTTGATCCAGGTCTCCCCTGTCCCCTCCCCCTCATTTTAGTCTTCCTGTCTGGTTCCCCCACTCAAATTGTCTCTCTCTTGTGCTTATATTTTCCTTTGCAGCTAGAGAAATCTAACTTTACCATTCACTACCTGATGGTACCCAACAACCTTCATGGTTTCACCTATACCTTGATACATTATAGATAGGTAATGTATCTTTTTTACAAAAGACTCCAAATCTTTGCAAAACCTGTGCCTCCTTCAGCCTCACCTCACAGAATCATCTCCAGGGCTTCCCAGTCTATCCATAGGCCTTTTTTCATGTCCATCCAATGTCATCCTGTTTTCCTGCATTAGGACCTTCATCCTGTATTCTAGATCCTCTCTCTGGGTTTTGCCTCTCTCAATTTTTGCGACCGCCGAATCCTGAACCTGCTCAGTCCCATAGGGTGTAGTTAAATAGGGCTCTATTTTTTGTCCTGGCACTTGCTATGAATTATACTTATTGATTTTTGTGATTAATTGATGATGCGAGGTTATAAACCTAACAAGTGCAAGGACCACATTTGTCTGAGTTCATTTCCTAGTGTCGTATCTAGAAGAGCAGGTACTCAGTAAATATCATTTGAGTTAAAGGATTGTTGTTTCCCTGACAGTTTCAACCCTAGAAGAAAAGCAGAGAACAGCTTCATGATGCCGCAATTTTTCCCTACGTAAAATAACATAAAATATTGTATTTTTATAAAAATAACTCAAGTATATACAATGCCAAAAAAGAAAAGGCTGTAAGTAGAAAGGAAGGTAGGTGGAAGGAAAGCAAAGAAACAGAAAAGAAAAGAGAAAAGAGAAGTGAAGAGAAGAGAAAAAAGAGGTTCTAAGCAAATCTCTTCCTCTCCCACAAAGTACCTACTTCTCATAACAAGAGGAATTTTTGCAACTTGGAGCAAGGCATCCTTTCAAGTTAAATTCCTTACTCTCCCAGAGAGTGGGAGATGGAGTACTCACTTCCTTGATGATTATATTTCAAAAGAATGGCTCTGAGATCCTTGAGAAAGATAATCCTGGGTTATAAAATTCATTGAGGTTAGGAGCAGAAAGAGCCTAGAGTCTGGAAGAAGCCTATCTAAAGTTTGGTCAAGCTGAGGGAAATGTTAAGGCCATTTTGGTGACTTGCTTGGTTGCCACGTACACACCTTTCCCCCTTGAGCACAGATATGCTTACACGCATGTACAGGCACACTTTCCTTTTCTCTGCCCATTTCTCTAGAAAGAAAGAAGAAAAAGCCAGGTAAGCTCAAAATCTAGAGGGATAATGAAAGAACACAGAACTACATCCCTCTCAGAGCTTTATTAAGAAGGTGGCCTAAGAGTGAAAAAAATGGCTTGTCAGAAAAAGGAAGGGGAAAAGGTTTGAGATCAGAAGGCATTACTATAATGGTAAAGACTGCCATGATTTCAGTGCTCGAGTGAAATAGGAGCAATAAAACAGCATCTATACTTTTTGGGCCCTATGTAAATAATTCCCCACTGGATTCTAGCATTCAGTCAAATCTTAAGCAACTGAGCCTTTTTCTTTACAAATTCTGACATAACATTTCTGGTAATTAATTATTTCCTTCAATAAATTTAATATGTAATGATCACTATTACACAAAATACATTTTCCAAAGGAAAAAAAAAACAGTAAAAAAAAAAAAGCTGGAAAATACATGAGGAAGAAGGAGACAATTAATCTCTGATAAGATTTTAACATTTTGTAATTAAAGTATCATAGGGTCGCTATGAGTCGGACCCAACTCCCCAGCACCTAATAACAACAACAATTGCAGTATCAAATGACGAAGCCATTCACAGGAATCTGAGAAAGAGGAAAGAGTTTAAAGAAAACCAGCACCAATGCTGATTAGCTAGTGCTCCAGAAAAAACCTGACGTTTAGAATCTGAATAACCCTGAAAGTGTAATTGTTGTCACTAAATTGACCAAAACTATATTATAATCTCAAATGATATCTAGAGCAGAGGATGAGAAAGAGATCAGCAAAACCCATAACTGCTTCTCATTAAGGTAAATGGCAATGAGAAAAATAAGAGGCAGGGCGTCTAGGGTAGAATTGGTTAACTAACATTTTCCAAAAAATATTCACCATCAAATATGTGAGCAAATTTCTAGAACAAATTGATAATGATAAGGGATGCTAAGCAGGAAAAAAGGGAACAAAAGCCCCCTTTGCAGCCATCTACTTTCTAGGTAACTTTTTAGAGATGAATACCATTGTGAGCTTCCTCTAAGACAAATGGCTTGATCTAATGGTCAGTTCTGACTTGACAGATAATATCCTTTGCAAACAGCATGATTGCTACTAGATAATACCCTTTTAAAAATGGCCTGGGTAGTAGCCAGTAACACTCTTCACAAGTGGCCTGGTCAGTGTCCAGTAGCATCCCTCCTCCCTACTTTTTTTTTGCAGTACTTGGGGGTTGAACCCAGAGCCTCATTCATGCTTTGTAAGCACTCTACCACACAGCTGCATCCTCAGCCCATTTTTTACTTTTTATTTTCAGACAGGGTATTGCTAAGGTGTATAGCCTTGAAGCCTTCAAGCCTTTTGGCCTTGAAGTTGTGATACTTCTGCCTCCACCTCCCAAGTCACTAGGATTACAGGTGTGCACCATTGCACACGGCTCAATAGTACCCTTTACATGTGAGGACAACAGGTGCCTCACTGTCTGAGTGAGGTAGGGGAGACCTTTAAGGAAAAGACGCCTCCTGCACTAAAGCAGAAAACCTGTTTACAATCTACAAAGGGCAGCCTAAGTCAAAAGGTGGAAGAAATGTGACACACCTGAAGGCAAGATCATAAAGATTAAGTCCCCTTATAGAGACGAGGACTTAAAAACCACAGATACCCACCTCATGCAGGAGTTCAAAGTTGCCTGCAGCTGCACTACTGAGCCCACTCACTTTCTGATTTCTATCTCAGAAAGCCTAACTTTCACTCTCCCTTTGTCTTCCCATCTCCCTTCTCCCAGTCTAACCCCCAAGCCTACCTGCCCTGGCGTTCAGGGCACTTCCTCCTTCTCTAACTCTAAATAAACTGTCCTTGGCTTCCTTTCTGGGTCCATTTTAAAATTCTTTTAACAATGAAACAAAGAATTAGAAGAGGACACCTGGCTGCCCTGCAAGGTAAGTTTGGGGTTTTCCAACTAAAAATCACTTTTTATGCTTCTCAGCATTGCCACCACTTTCTCAAATTGTATTTTTATTTTTTACTTTTTTGAAAGAACCAGACCGGAGCATTAGTCAAGGCTCACAGTAGTCTCTATTCACTCTCCAGGATCATTCAGTATCTCTAGGGATCAGAATGACGAATTAAATATAGACATGTTTTCTTCAGCTAATCAATATCTTATATCAAATAGGATAGCATATGTTTTAAATTTGCCCTTTTAAAGACATTATACAAAAAGAACACTAAAAATGCTAAGATAAATAGAAAAACATTGGCCGCATGCCTTGTGAGTTGATGCATAAACAAGAGACCTTTTTAACTCAATTACTTTAGATAGCTTGATGTTCTTTTAATGTGTGAAAAAACTGTCTTAGCCTGGTATAAACATGCTTTATGTTGGTGAATTTTAATATTGGCTGTTAATGATGGTGCAGCATGCTTTTAGCATTGCTTGAAATGTCTTCTTAGTATATACTTCAAAGGAATGCTCAGAGCCGCTGCCTCTGCAATTGTTCAGTATTCTCATAAAGTAGGATATGAAAGTGTGTCTACTCCCAAGGAAGAAATAAATTCTAAGACCTAGATAAATTGAGATGTGTAATTAAGATAGAAATTATTCTCTTTTTGGTGAGGCCTCAGTTGAAATACCTATAATCTATTGCCTTTTCTGTTGATACTTGTTTTCTATGTTCTCTCCTGTTCTTTTCCCTTTTTTCATATTGCTGTTCTTCATCTTCCTCTCTACTATCAACATTATCAAAAGTCACCTGTAGCCAGGCACCATAAGGGACGCCTGTAATTCCAGTGACTCAGGAGGCTGAGGTAGGAAGATTACAATTTCAAGGTCAGATGCAGTCTGCTCAATTTAGTGAGACCCTGTCTCAAAATAAAATATAAATAAAGGAGCTGCAGTTTTAGCTCAGTGATAGAGCACTTGCCTAGCATGTGTAAGGCCCAAATTTCAATGCCCAGTATTAGGGAAAAAAAGTCATGATTAGAAGTATCACTCTGCCTTCAATACTTTATGCAGTTGCCAGTGGTGGCTGACTCCTATGCACACTCCTATGCAGAGTAAGGGAGCTGAGATTTAGCTCAGTTGGTAGAAGGCTGCTCTGCAGTCTCTGAGATCCTGAGCTCAATTCCCAGCCCCACAAAAATGGGAGAAGGATGTGGCAATCCACTCCTGAGGCAATCCCAAGACAATCAGCCATTGAAAACCCTATAAGGGTCACTATGAGTTGGACACGACTCAATGGCACCTAACAACAACAGTGCAGAATAAGATAGAGTCAGGAATGAAGGTCAAACACAAGTTAAAGCCAAAATCTCAAATTCATAGAATTTCAAAACAAGTTATCAGAAACATCATGATCAAATGTTGTGGTCTTGAGTCAGAAGTTGAGAGAGGAAAAGAGCTTATAGGTTTTTATTTTCTTCCAGTCATCATGAAGCTTAGCCATGGAAAGCCCTGAAACGCACATAGAAAATTTTTATGGAAGCTTTTTGAGGTCAGGAAGAGACCAAGCAATCCTGATGTATGTAAATTGACCCCCTGACTCCTCAACCACTTTTTCCATAATCTCTGAATATTTTTGACATCAAAAATAATTTTAAGTGCAATATGTACATTTTAAGACATTCACCTAAGGAGCCAAGTTCATTGTTATTTGGTAGTATTTTATTTAGTGATGTTTAAAACTCAATATTGAGAACTCTTATCAAGCTGAAGGTGTTTTCCCACTACAGCAACTCTTCCTCCTGGTTAACTTGGCATTAAAAAAAAGTATGGTTTTTTCTCCTTTAGATTCCAGACTTGACAAGGCAGTTCATGTTAATAACAGAAGACATATTCCCAATCATTTTAAAGAAAATACAATTTATTTTTAAAATCCTCTTACAGTAAACATTCTAAAATATTTAATTCAAGAAATCAGTTTCTTGTTTCTCATTGTTCTTTTTTAGGTAAAATTTATGCTACATTTGCTTGAACTGCTGACTGTCTGAATTCAGCCCACTGTAAAAGGAAAAGGAACTAAGGCTGAATTAGTCTTGGAATTTCAGATCCATCTTTACTTCTTTTATACACACTGCCAAAGCTTCCTTAGCTCCAATAATTGTGAATTGTGCCCTCTGCTGGAGCCCCCTGAGTTCAGTTAAAAGATACTACAAAGTACACTAATAACTCTAACCAATGATTCCTGCTAGTGGAGAAGATCTGGAAAGTGTATGCTCAGCAGTCCCTCAGAGACAAAATCCTTTCTGCTGGGATCTATTTATGTTTTATTTCATAAATGACTAATGAGACTAAGTCAGATTTTCCTCGATAGCTTTGGGTCCTCAGTTTTTTACACTTATCATTTCCTATCCATAATTGAAAAATCTACATTGAACTGTTTTACTTTTTCTTCTACCTGTACAGAGGTATTGGTTTTTTGTGGTCGTTTGGTGCTGTCAAGTTGGTATCCAACTCATAGCAACCCTACATACAACAGGCGAAACAGTATCGTTGGGGCTCGGCTCTGGCCCTGCAGGGTATTGGAGCCTTGCCCACACACTAGCGATGTCCCAGGTTCATCAGGGTTAGGGTGGGGGTGGTTGGTGGCACCCAGGAAGGACTTTGAGAGCCTCCTTATTATGAAAATGAAACAAGGGTTTTATTCAGCTGCTCCTGCAAGAAAGAACATTAACAAGCCAAAAGATGTTATTGTGCCAATGCTTCACACTGGCCTTGATTCTCACAGCTTGCCTTCTCTACCCTCCTCCTCCCCAGGCAGGGGGAAGAATTGGAGAGCACTTTGTGCCTTGTTTGAAGCCTTTGCTGCTTCAGAGGCCCTGGTCTTGACACAGAGTCTTGCTTGAAGATCTTATTGATGTTGAGAAGATGAGTCTCAGGAGTAGGGTGTGGTGGTCAGGATGATGGGTGCAAATAAGAGGTCTGGAGACAAGAGGTTACTGAGGGGTAAAGGCCCTCGAGGGCCAGAGGTCTATAGGGCCCCTGAGCACCAGGTGGTCTAAGGACCTTGAGGGTGGTCAGTGTTCTGCTTATATACTTCAGGAGTGGGGTGGACTGGGGCATGGCCATTCAGGGCAAGGCTCATGCCAGGGGTAACTATCACTAACTGCCATGCAAATAAAGTCTTGTAACTGTGCACTTTTAGTAGGTGGATAAGGCACAGGCTGAGCCAATCATGGGAGTCCCTTTACTGACCAATCATGGGGGTCTGGGTGACCAATCAATTTGGATGTGGCTGTGTCACAGCTGGGCTGGTCAGTGGTCATCTTGGGTCATTTGATGGGAGGGGTAGGAGAGAAGCACCAGGATGTAGGCCAAGGGTCACTGGCCCTGGGTTATAGATGTTAGTCCTCCAGGTGGGATAGATAAGCCCCTACATTGGGGGTACTCTCTAGGAATCCCAACATATTGTTAGTGCTTCCCTGCTATTCATAGGGTTTTGAATGGCTAATTGTTTTTTAGGAGTTGGTTGCCAGGTCCTTCTCCCAAGTCTACAGCATCTAGTGTTCCTAGGCAGTCTCCCATCCAAGTACTAACTAGGCCCAACCCTGCTTACCTCTGACATCTGACAGGATTGGACACTACAGTGGTACAGCTGCAGGCAGAGATATTGGTAGACAGTGTGTATCCCACACAAATGAGCTCTTTTTACCTTCACCTTCCCAGTACTTTGAAGAGATCTTTGTCATCCATGAAAGGTCTTTGTCTGCAAAAAGTGTAGTAATGTAGTGGGATTCAGGGGAGTGGTTCCTGGATAAAGAAAATTGCTTTATTATCAACCCAGATCAATCTGTCATACCCCTTAACACCACCAATATCCAACTCCAGCTGTCTTAGAATTATCTCCAAAGAAGTTTCTGGGGAAAACAGAAATTAGGCTGTGTAGTTTTGTAAAAAATACCAATAATATTCTTCTGCACTTTGTGTTAAAAAAATTCTATTAATAGAAGACATCAGCTTTTAGAAAACTTGAATGGACTAAGATTCATTACTTTTCCTTTAATATCTCCATTATTCTATGTCTTCAGAGCAATAGAACCAGTAAGAGATGATAGATAGATAGATAGATAGATAGATAGATAGATTTATCTTAACACATTGGCTCATACAATTGTAAAGGCCAAGAAGTCCAAGATCTGTAGGTCTCATTCTGTGCATGTGTGTGTGTGTGTGTGTGTGTGTGTGTGTGTGTGTGTAATAATATGTATATATAGGATATAAATACTATGAGATATATGTGTGCATAGGAGCAGCTAGAGACAACTACTTACCCATCACTTTAGAAGGGATATATTGACATGACCCCACCCCACTGGACCCCTAGAAATTTCACAGGTGTAAGCTAGGGGTGGTGGTACATGCCTGTAATCCCAGTGACTCAGGGGGTGGAGGCAGGAGGATCGTGAGTTTGAGGCCAGAGGCAGTCTGCATAACTTAAGGAGACGCTGTCTCAAGATGAAAAATGAAAAAGGGGCTAGAGGATGCAGCTCTGTTGTAGAGCATTTATAAAGTATGTGCAAGTCCCTAGGTTTAGCCCTCTAATACAGGAAGAAAAAAGAAAGAAAGAGAAAGAAAGAAAGAAAGAAAGAAAGAAAGAGAGAGAGAGAGAGAGAGAGAGGGAGGGAGAGAGAAAGAAAGAAGAAATTAATTTCACTGATATAGAAGGTCCCTATATTTCTCCTAGATTTATACCCCGCTCTGACACACAAAGTTCTTATCAATAACTTTAAGGTAGTTAATACTTCTTGCATACTAATCCAATCAGCATCGTGTAAATAAAATATTGGGCAAATGTGATATCTTGTGAAAGGGAAAAGCAATGAATATGCCTGCCAACTAAACTGTGACATAGACCTGGAGATGTGATATACCCCTGACACAGAACAGTCAGAGTTTATTGCCTTGCCAGCTAAAAGCCAACCACTTCTGATGGTCCCTTTTGATAGTTGTAGAGAAAAAAAAAAAAAAGATTTGTCAGATCATTAGCTACATACCGGCACCAGGGGATGTGTTAATTTATTCAAATAATGAAACCACATCAGGCACAGCAACTGCAATTGGAGCCACTACTTGGTTAAGCCTATGATAATCCTCTCATTCTCCAAGATTCATCTATCTTCTACAAAGGGAAAATAGATATGTTGACTGGGGATTTAATAGAAATCACTATACCTGCATCTTTCAAGTCCTTGATGGAGGTAAGCCATTCAGGAATGCAGTATTGCTTTGGTTTACTATTTTCCTAAGAAGGCAAAGTTATAATGGCTTTTGCTTAGCCTTTTCTACGATAATAGCCCTCACTCCACAGTTAGAAAATCAATGTGGGGATTTAGTAAGCTGCTAAATATATCTATTCAATTTGTGTTCTGGAACCTAGGGAATAATGATAAGATGTGTTCAGAGACCCAGTGGGCCCACTATGAGGCTAATCTGAGCTAAAATCCCAATGTTTACCTGACCTCTATGAGTTCCTATCTAATAGAGAGACCACAGTGACTTTACCTCTCCTGAAACTGGTGTTATTGTAGAGCCAGGTATAGTAGATCCTGAAAGGACTGATTTCCTTTCCCTAAATGCAGAGGGAACCTGGGTAAAGGTCATGGACCACTTTAGGAAGGACTGGGAGAAAGATTAACCCTAAACATTTTTGGTAGTTTACCAGGATCTTTCCTCTAGGGGACTCTATTGCCCCTTCATTCAAAAGGCTCTGGGCCTCTAAACTGGCTCAAGTTTGGGAAGGGCTGAAGGACTATTGCTGTCTGTTTTTATAATTCAGGCTGGACTTTTGTATACTTGACCTAGAAATTTTCTGCTGATATATGTCACATGAGAATTATTGGTTTATATATGCATATGTGGAAATGTCATAATGAAACTCAGTAAGTTGTACACTAAAATTGCAAAACAAAAGAAAGTTGCTAATGAAAAAATAAGAATTAGTGGGTTTCCTATCTATTTTACTTCTAGGAACATCATAATTAACTAGCAAACACCATAGGTCTGTGATAGTCAGAGTATTCTGATTGCTGCTTTGATTTTACTATCCATTATGGTAACCACATCTACTTTGCTTCCAGTAGTTGAGTTCTGCCCCTAAATCCATGCCAGTCCAGTATCCAATTGCTCTCATTTCCTATGCAGTGCAGTGACTAAAGTTCCCACTATAAGGTCTGCCCTATAGAGAAAAATGATCATAGAATTCTTTAAGGATGTTGAGCTCTCCTCACAAACTTGTTTTTCACCATAATGATGAAAGGTGGATCCTCTGGAGTCTCACAGTGAGAGTAAGTAGGTCTTAAGTGACAGATCAACTCTATATCTCCAATATTCCCAAACCTTGGGATCACTTTTTCTGCAATAAGCTAAGGCAGATTTTGGATTCTAATTTTCTCATTGTGGGTCACATTTTTTTCCATGTTTCAACCAAACAAACAAACTGTTAGAGCCCTTCCTTACTCCCCAACCTGCACTGTTGTTATGGTTTAGATATAAAATGTTCCCCTAAAAGACTAATGTATTGAAGTCTTGGTTTCCAGCTAGTGGTGTTTTTGTGAGGAGACTGTATCATAAGGGCACTAACTTCCTCAATAGGTTAATCCACTAATGAGTTCCTAGTTGACTGGCAATCAGAAGGTGAGACCTGCTTGGAGGAAGTAGGTCACTGGGAACATATCTTTGAAGGGTATATCTTGTCGCCTTGCCCCTTAACTCTCTGCTTCCTGGCCACCATGGGTGAGCAGCTTTGCTCTCTCTCACCCTTCCACTATGATGCTCTGTCTCATCACAGGCCTCAAAGAAATGGAGTCAGCTAACTATGGACTGAAACCTCTGAAACTGTGGACCAAAATAAATCTTTCTTCGTTTAAGCTAGTTTTCTTAGTTATTATGTCATATTGATGAAAATTTGGTAACACTAGTCCATAAATGCAATTCTCTACTTAGTAAGCCCATATCAATAAATTCAGCTTAATCCAAGTTTATTTTTCTTTTCATCATTATCTCACAACCTCAATATCAACTCCTATACATTTTCCTCAGATTTAAGTCTATATAAATTAAAAAATTCAAAAATTTTTTGAATTCAAGTAGTTTGAAGCATAACACATCTTCTTATGCATTACATTTTGTATCTCATCTTTAGGGGCCTCTGGGACTTTAGTTATAGGTTTAGAAGCAAAGGAAGGTGGTGGGGTGGGTCCTAGAGTGAATCATCATAGTTTTGCATAACAACTATCTTAAGGGAGGCTATTCTATAATGAATTCTTAGATAATGTAGGGGAAATACACTCAGACAAGGGGGGAGAGGGAGGTCAATACCCCTGGGGATGAGGAAACTGTTACCACATTGCAGGGGGAGGTTGTTTCTACTAGTAGTAGAGGGACTACTTCCACTGGGAAGATGACTCACAAGAATTTCAAGAACAGCCCATTGCTGTGTTGCACACCTGAAATCCTAGCAACTTGGGAGGCAGAGGCAGGAGGAATGCAAGTTTGAGGCAAGAGGCAGCCTATACAACTTAGTGAGATCTTGTCTCAAAATAAAGAATATAAAAGGGGTAGGAAGTGGTAGAGCACATGCCTGGCATCAACCTCTAGTTGAGTTCTCACAGAGGAAAGAAGGAGAGTTCGGGTCTCTCTCATTCTCCTTATAAAGTTACTAATATCTTCATGAGAGCCCCACCCTCATAACCTCATCTGAATATAATTACCTCCAAAAGGACCCACCTCCAAATACCATCATATTGGGGTTTAAATCTTTAACATATACATTTGGAGGAGGATAAAAACATTTTGCCAATATTACCAGTTAAGCTAAATTAAGAACAATAGTAAAGATTTGTTAAGGGACTATTTTGCACAGGTCCAAATAGTAAAAAATTTACTGAGTAACTATTATATACAAATCCAAATACCACCCCATTTTATATAAAGAATTTGAGTATCTTTGTATTTTGGTATTTGAGAGAAGTCCTGGAAGGAATTCCCACAAATATCAAGGGACAACTGCACTCAGAATACCTAAAAAAATAAAGAAACATTAGTAATGTGAAAATATCTTCCCTACAAGAGTACTAATATGGCCTCAAGAAGATAATATCATGAGCAAAATCCGTTTGTTTACTTTTCTTGTATTTTATGAAAGAATTGCTAACTTTATATTATTTAAATTTTTTATTTAATTATTTAAATTTAAATTTAAATTTAAATTTAAATTATTTAAATTATTTAAATTTAAATTTAAATATTTAAATTTTTCATGTCTGCTATATTTTTAATCTTCAAAGGTATCTGTATTTGTTCTTTGAATGTCACTATTTCAGAATGTTTGGGTTTAGTAATTCAGTATTTTCTTATTTCTCTAAGGAGACCAATGCTGTTTTATGATGTTTTCCTTCTCTCTGCATGGTTCATGTTTTCTTTTTGGTTTTTTGCTCTTTTGTTACTTTGTTTTTGTTTTGTTTGTTTTGTCTTCTTATTTTGTTGACATTAGAAACACAAATGGGAGTTCTGAGTTTAGATGAAGCTTTTCCACTGTGGTATTCACTGTAGAGTGATCTGATTGGATCATCCCCTATTCAAAGTCCCAATGTTGGCAGCATCAGTGTTTTCTTCTTGGCTGTTTAAATTCCCCAGGGAAGACTTGAAGAAAATTATTCTGGCTTTGAGAGCTGTTGTGGGGAACAACTTGGAGTCTCATGTTTGGTATTTAAATAGTTCTTTGCTCTGCTTGTTTTCAGTTTGATACGCTCTCCGTCTTCTGTGCCTTGGGTCCCTCAGGCAACACTCAATTTCACCCTGTCCACAGTATAAACCTCTAAGCTTTTGCTGAGAGGTTGTATTAGACATTTCAGACTAATCTAATGAAATACCATAAATGAAATGGCTTATACAAAAATAAATTTGTTTTTCACATTTATGGAGGCTGGGAAGTCTAAGATCAAGGCACTAGCTGATTCGATGAATAGTGAGGGTCCACTTCATCATGGATACCTTCTATGTCCTCAAATGGGGGAACGGAAGGGAGAGTTCTGGTGCCATTTTTATAAAAGCATTTATCCAATTCTTTCAGGCACCCTCCTAACCTAATTACCTCCTAAAAACCGCACCTTTTAATACTAACACCTTAAAAGTTGGGATTTCAACATGATGAAGAAGGCCATAAACACTCAGTCCAATGCCACGGGAAAAGAATGACCTCACCTGCAGATGGAGGAGTATAGAGACTAGCTTCTTCATAAACATAATTTCATTAATTCTACTGTTTTTGCTTTGCCTTTTTCTCCACTTCCAGAAAGTGTCAGGGCCACAAAATTCTGAGCCTTTTTAGGTTCTGTAATGTTAATTTCCATTGGCTTAAGGGCATTGTCAATTTGCGATTTAGCTCTCCATGGTCTTTTTTCCACTTCTGAAATTTTGTTCCACTTCTGAAATATTGTCCTTATTACTTTATGCCTTCAAATAATCATTTCACTCTCATTCTAATGTGTCCAGTCTGCCATCTTTAACTGGAAATCCTATAACGAGATTTCAGATGGAAATACATGATGAGGTGATGACATGTACTCCTAATATTGATAATCTTTTCAAGAACTTGTCTTTTTGCAGTTGTTATATAAAACATTGCTGGTTCCCAAAGAGAGCATGGAACAAACAAATGGTATTGTGTAGGCATGTGGACTTCTTTCTTCTCAAAGTGAGTTGAATTATTGAGAGCCTAGGTTCCTCCTCCCTGTCTAGAGTAAAGGAAAGCTCTAAAATATTTGAGCCACCAGAGATCGTGGCTTCCAAATACCACTTTCTGTTCCCAGACTTCAGATCAGGGGCAGGGAGTGACAATACAACATGGGTAAAATTCAGTAGTTTCAGGAAAAGACTATCTTTTAATGTTGTTGTTGTTGTTGTTAGATGTCATTAAGTCCAGTCCAACTCATAGTGATCCTCATAGGGTTTTCAGTGGCTGATTGTTTCAGAATTGGGATTGCCACATCCTCCCATTTTTGCGGCACTGAGGATCAAACCCACATCCTCTGAAAGTGCAGAGCAGTGCTCTACCAACTTAGCTAAACCCCATCCCCAAATTAGACCATTTCCTCAGAGCCATTCCTCTGTTTTCTAATACAACCTGAATAATATCTGTGAATGCCCTGGTGTATTAAGTGTAAAAAGGTTTTAATAAACATTGATTAACAAGCATTTTTGAAACCTTGATTATAACATTATCAAACACAAAACCCCAAGATCTTTAACGTTCTTGAGATACTTAACCTTTCTATATCTGATTTTCAAAGTTGCATTTTTAAAAGTGAGAAAATTGTTATGAATTTTATTATTCTAAGGACTTAGTTTTCTAAGCTCAAAACATTACATATTAGGAAATGTCACCCTTCCTGCATATTCAGAAGTCTCCTTCTAATTGCTAGCATGGTGAAGTAAATTAAGAAAGTCGTTATTGGTATATATATATATATATATATATATATATACATATATATATATATCAATTAAAGTGATAATTGAATACCTGTGTATGAGAATTAAATAGGGAATGTCAAAGTGTGTTCAGAAGAGTTTCATTAAATGCAAAACAGGAAAATGCTGAGGAGCTTGCTGTCAACTAATTAGTTTATATGAAATAGCTCTTTAAAATTAATTTCAGATGATCAATGTTGCTAATTTGGCAGAAAAATATTTCAATAAGTACTAAAACCTGCATTTGAACTGATGTAACTTTATAAGAGAGAAATAATTCAGTGGACCATTGACAGCTCATATTAATGTGTTTCACATTAGTGGCAGATTGTATAATGACAGATTTTTTAATATTAATTTTGGACAATGAAATTGAAATAATGTGCAATTTTCATGAAATTTGTGCTAGCATTCTAAATCAATTACACCATATTTTTGAAAATTGTCAGGCTAGGAAAAAGTAGAAACACAGAGTTCCATATCACACTCTGGGCTGCCTGTAACTCAAACGCTTAGTGCTCTGACAGCACTGACTTTCTGAAGTGAAAATTTTGGTTGCTCACATGGCCCTCTGCAGCCCAGGTGCAACTTGTACAGCTGGCAAGTTATTAGCACGGCAACTACCTCCCCCTGAAAGGTTTGCAATTCTCAAGTTAGAATTGTATTTCTAAATTTTCCTTCTCTGTTTAGGAACTTACTTGTTCATTCATTCATTTGCATTTATTGATCTTTATTTGTAGAGTTCAATTCATTTCTCTATTTTTGTATAAATAATTTTTTCTTCCATGGTATCTAAGGAACAGTCGGGTAAACTGTCTTTGCACTACAATTAGTTTGCCACCAGGTGGTGGTACAACTCTTTTAAAGTTAAGGATTTCCAAAAAGTGTAATTTTATTTCAAGATCTATAAAAACATAAATACAAAACATGAGTACAGCACATTTTTTTGTTACACAATTTGAATTCTTTACAGTGTTCATAACCAGGAATTTTCTAGTGCTTAGTTGGTAGAGTGCTGCTCTGCACTCTCTGCTTCCCTGAGTTTGATCTCCAGCACCATGAAAATGAGAGAAGGACCTGACAGCCTACTCCCAAAGCAATTTCCAAACAATCAGCCATTGAAAACCCTATGACTAGCAAAGAAGCACTGACACAGTGCCAGGCATGGCCCAGCATCAGGGAATGTTTCGTTCTGTTGCTATGAATCAGACCCAACTCCACAGCACCTCACAACAACAATAAATCTTAAGAATTGAAATCACTTTATTAGAATGATGATGTTGATATAGGAATGATAGCTGAGATTAAGATCTTACTTAATGTCAGATGCCAATGTATGTTTTACATACATTGACTCAATGCTCATCACCTTATTCTTACTTAGGTACAATTAGCTTTACTCTTCTTACAAGTGAAAAAAATGAGGCTTAGGTTAGCTAAGGCATTTACAGAATTCAAAGTTAAAAAAGAGAGTAAGGCTTCTTGCTTTTAAGATGGTTTCCTAAGCTCTGTCAGAATGTACATTTTACAAAAGAAAAAATTTTAAATTTCCTGGAAGATTCTGGTTCAGCAGGTATGGGACAAGGGTCTAGTAAACTAAATTTTGAACAAATTGCCCTTGTGATTCTTAACAAACAAACTTGAACTATAAATTTCTTGCTGTTTCTATTGCTGTCTGTCTGGCCTACTTGTCAATGATATCTAAAATAACATATTTCTAAAACTGTAGCTTTTAACTCAAGATTTAAAAATCAAAATTACAAAATCAAAATAATGTAAGCTCAGGTTTTTCAAGACCATGTTGTTGTTGTTGTTGTTGTTGTTGTTGTTGTCGTCGTTGTTGTTAGGTGCTGTTGAGTCAAGTCTAACTCATAGCAACACTTCATAGAGTTTTCAATGGCTGATTATTTTGGGATTGTTTTTGGGGAGTGGACTGCCAGATCCTTCTCATATTTTTGCTGTGCTGAGGATCAAACTCAGGTCCTCAGAAAGTGCAGAGCAGTTCTCTATCAACTGATCCCCAGACCCTTCAAGGTGATTGTTGTTGTTGTTGTTGTTAGGTGAACCCCAGTCAGTGTCCACCTCATAGCAATCTTAGGTACCATAGGCAAAACATTATTGTCAGTGCTTCTCTGCTATTCATAGGGTTTTCAATGGCTGATGGATTTTTGGGAGTGGGTCGCCTTGTCCTTCTCCCAAGCCTACAGTATCTGATGTTCCTAGGCGGTCTCCCATCCAAGTACTAACCAGGCCTGACCCTGCTTAGCTTCTGAGATCTGACAGGATAGCATGCCACAATGGTATGGCCACAGGCTTTAAGGTAGTAAGGCACCCAAAATTTTAGGTTTCAGGTGAACAATGTATTATAGAAAAAGTGATATGTATATTTTCTGCATCTATAAAAATATCCCAATGAAATTTATACTGCACTGTATAGTATAATCAGTTATAAAAAACAACTTTAATAATTTTAAAGAATTAAAATTTTCTAAATTATCAGTATATGTAAAGTATTAACAACTGCAATGTGACTTGTTATTGTTTGTTGTTGTTAGGTGCCATTGAGTCGGTATCCGACTCATAGGGACCCTCATAGGGTTTTCAATGGCTGGGTGCTTTGGGATTGCCTTGGGAGTGGATTGCCAGGCCCTTCTCCCATTTTTGTGGTGCTGGGAATTGAACTTGGGTCCTCAGAGACTGCAGCACAGAGCTCTACCCACTGAGCTAAATCCCAGCCTGCAATGTGACATAGAAATAGTGATTTTCTAAAATCTTTTTGTAAAATCAGGGCATTCACACCTGCATTCATTAGTAATGGAGCTGGATCAGAACCCAGAGGTCATGGCTGCTTAGAGCAGTGCTCTGTCACAAACACCGTTTGCCTTCCCAAACAACAGGCAGTTCCATGGTCTATTTTTTAAAAAAGTGATACAGGGGTTGGGCTGCAGCTCAATGATAGAGCACATGACTAACATGCATGAGGCCCTGGATTTGATCCCCTGTACAACCAAAAACAAACAAACAAAAAAGGTACAATCAATAAACAAGCAAATACATTTGGAAATAAACTCAGACTCAAGATTTATTTTATTTTTTTAATTTTTTAGTTTTTTTGTTTTACCTACTCATTCATGTTTATTGTGGCACAATTCACAGTAGCCAAGAGATGGAGTCAACATAAGTGTCCACCAACAGATGAGTGGATAAGGAAAATGTAGTGTATATAAATCATGGAGGGCTTTTTGGTTTTGTTTTTAATTTTTAAAAGCATTATTTCAATAGAAAGATGACACTAAAACTTATGTCAACAAAAATTGAGGGGTTAGTGAAAGGAGTGATCAACAAATACTTAAAGAGGAAAAGATCTAAAGTAGACTATAATAAAAATTAGGGCTTGGGGGGCAATTGGAATAAATATTTTGAGGCATTGTCATTGCTGTATTCAAGAGAATGATAGCATTATACTTTCACACATCGAAATGATTCCTGTTTACAGTTTATCTGTGGTTTCAGAATTTTTCTAAATTCCTTAGCTTTGATAAAACCTAAAATGACAAAGGCCTACTTCTAAAATTCTGCTATGCAATGCCTACTTGAAGCTAATTAGGTCATCTGTGTGAAGGCTGGCCATCCCTTATTGATTATGCTTGGTTGTTTCCCATGGCAATGTTTTAACAGCCTTTAAATTATTTGATGCATTAATATAATAGTATTTTTAAATAACTTCTATTCCTTTCATACCACTTTGACAAATTATATTCAGTATAAAAGAAATGAAAATAGTACATTTCATTTTAAAATTCTTTCATTTGCTATATCAAAAAGGGCCACTAGGTGACACTAGTGATTGAAATTCTGAATCACTGGGGGAAAAAAATCCCTAAGAAGTTTTCCAACATTAATTGAACTCTGTAATTTGAGAAATTCTATAGTAAGATTGAGGTCTATTGTGTTTTTCAATTACCTAAAGTTTAGAACCTGGTAGTCAATCTATTGAAAGTTTATTCCAAAATTGGATTCTTTTAAACTAATTTCTCCATTTGTCTTCTATAGCTCTTAATAACACCGATTTAACACAGAATAATATATTTAATGTTAATGCCATTCAACATTAACATTATCATTATTATGCAGCATAATAAATATCAAAATATTTCCCATATTCGTTTGGCTGTTTCTATTCATGGAAGTGATTTTTGAAAAGGGAAATTTGATCAAATAAGTCATTTTGAATTGTGGAATGAAATAAATGAAAAAATTTCTCTGACTTCCTCTGTCACTCTGCTGTTCTCCCCTTTGCTCACTCTGGGCTGTCCACACTAGCTTTCTTATAAGTATTTTTTAGCACATTAAAGACATTATCCTTGAACCTTTGTTCTGATTTAAAAACTCTCCAGATATGTTTTGGCAAACTCCACCTTCTCAAGGAGGCTGGGTGATTCTAATACAGTGACATCTTCCCCACCACCCACTCCCCTCACTCCTTATTCCTCTCACATTTCTTTGCCTTTTCTTTCTTTTTTTTTTTTTCTTCATAGTACTTGTCACTTTCTAACATATGGTATCATTTAATTATTTATTCTATCTATTATTTATTATCCTGCACCACCTATTAGCACTTAAGCTCCATCAGTTGGAGATCTTTACCTGCTTCACTGATAGACCACTAGAATATGACAAAAGGACTGGTACATTTCAGGCATTTGGTCACATTTGTTGAATATATTTAACTTGATATCAATCAACAATTACATATTGTGTGCCTGCTATGATGTGCCTACCTCAGGTGAGGAAAGAAGGCACAGTAGTCCTCCCTTAATCCATGAGGGATACATTCCAAGACTTCCACCAGGTACTTGAAACATGGGATATTACTGAACTCCACACATACAATTTTTCTTTTTCTACACATACATATATTTTATAAAGTTTAATTTATTAAGTAGGTATAATAATTGCTACTCTTCTTCTTTGGGGCCATTATTAAGTAAAATAAAGGGTACCTGAACATAAGCACTGTGATGCCATGGCACACTCTAGACAGAGGGACGCTTCACATCCTGGGTGTGTGGAGCAGGCCGCATGAGATTTCACCACACTACTCAGAACAGTGCACAGTGTAACATTTAGGAGTTGTTTATACCTGGGATTTTCCATTTGGTATTTTCAGACTGTGGTTCATCTCTGGTAACTGAGGTGAGAATGAAACCATGGATAGATCAACCTACTGTATTTTCTCCCCATAAATTACAACAGAGTTACTTGCTTCCCATTTGTGTCTTGAGTTACACTTCTCTTTTCTTGGCATTTGATGTGCCTTAAATTGTTGATCAACATAAACCTCCAATTATTATAACAGTTCATGATGGGCCCATAACCATGATACACATATGGCATATATGGAGTTTATACTTTATATACTTGCCCTTATTTTCCTGATAAGGTTAGTGAAGGAAGAAACTGCCTTTCTGTGTTGTGGTTGTTAGGTGCCGTCGAGTCGGTATCTGACTCATAGCGACCCTGCATACAACAGGCGAAACACTATTGTCAGTGCTTCTCTGTTGTTCATAGGGTTTTCAGTGGTGGATTGATTTTTGGGAGTGGGTTGCCAGGTTCATCTCCCACAGGGCTATGGCTGCAGGCTTCTTTCTGTGTTAGGACAACTGGAAGTGAAAAGCTCCAAAGGAGATGTAGCTCAGGAGGTGATTAGAGCTGAAGACTGTAAGAAAAGGGTGAGTCCTTGCCCTAAATTAAAGCCACATTGACTTACCATGGAGAAGTGGCACATTACCACAAAGTAATGCATTTAAAATTTTTTAAAGCTGGTTTAGGATTGTAGGAAAAAAATGGTTTTGATTGGTAGAAAAACTGCCACATTATAAAAGAGGCTATTTCAGTATTGGAATTTTTTCAGTATAGAAATGTTAAAATTATGAGATGCTATGACTAAAAAGGATTTTTAATAGTATTACTCAAAAAATCAGCATATACATGCCAAGCCAAGGGAGCAGTATATTCATAGTTTAGGTTGGAGACCAAGATCCTGGCAAAAATACTTAGTTAAGAATTTCTTGGTGTTTCAACATGTTATGTTTTCATAGGAGCCTATGATGAAAATAGAGAACAAAAGAAGCTTGAAGATATAGAACTAGAAATTAAATCTGGTTTAATTAGCAGAACAGCAAATAGAATTTCAGTTTAAAGAGAAACTTGAACTTGCCTTTAGGCAATCATTACCTACAAATTACAACAAAGATGATGGTACAATATGAAATAGAAGCCAACCTAATTCCCCACCTCTGTACAAAAAAATAATGTGTCAAAACGTATCTTTATGTTACTGTGTTAAATTATGGTAAGACCAAGTAAAAATAACTTAGCAACTTGATCCAGAAAATATTTGCTTCTGGAAAATAACAATGAATAAATTAGATTATCTTAATTTTCAAAACAAGTCTTTATTCATCAAACCCCATTTAAGATTCCCATCTAGTTTTACTCATAAAAAAATTATTGCATCATTAACACAGTTTCAACCAGGTCCCCTACTGTATGAAACCTACCTTAAGATCACTTGGCTAAGATTCTAAAGCTTCATAAATATTGTCTTCTAAATTCTACATTTTTAAGACACTAGGGTCAGGCTGAATTTTTGCAGTAGGTCTAAGAAACTTAGTTTTGTTTGATCAACAGGTGTTTCTGTTGGCCTCTTGAGAAGCTGATGGTTAATAGAAGTAGTTTGAGCATTTAAAGACAAAGAGCAAGGGTCAATACCCAACAGCATAAAAACATCATAAATAGAGCTATAGCTGAACAAAATTGGAGGTATTTCTCATGGCAGTCAGAAGAAAATGCATACCACAGGGAATCACAGATGTGTCTCAAAAACAAAGTGTTAGGAATACATTATAAAATTTGGGTGTTTATTACACAATTGTGCGTCAGCTTAAAGAAAATAGTGTTTTGCTACAGAGTTTTCATTACAAAATGGAGCCAATTCTGTAACTATTACGTTAGCTTTCTATTATTTCACAACCAATTGCTACCAATATACCAGTTTAAAACAGTGCACTTATCTTACCATTTTTGTGAGCTCAGACTTTAGATACAGCGTAGCTGGATCCTCTGCTTTAGGGTTTATCACAAAGCTATGTTCAAGGTGCCACATTATGATTGTGGTGTTATCTCAAGGTTAGCCTAGAGAATGATCCATTTCCATGTGGTTGTTGACAGGATTCAGTTTGTTATGGGTTGTCTTATTTGGGAACTTTAGGTCCTTGGCTGCTGTCAGCTGGAAGCTGCCCTCAATTCCTTGCCATGTGGTCCTCTCCATATTGCAGCTTACTTAGTCAAAGCCAGAAAGGGAGAGAGTCAAAGAGAGTCTACTGGAAAGATAAGAATTAGCAATCTCATGGAGAATCTATAATGACTTCTCCAGAACCACCTTGGAGAACCTGGCCTGAAACAATGATCAGCCAGACCACTGGCCTACCAATATTACCTGCTCTAGCAACTGTGCAAAACCTCCAGCTATGCAAACCTCCAACTTCTGCCTTTTGCTGTAAAATCTCAAAGTACTTGCCAGCCCCTTGAAGACAGAGCTGGGGTCACAGAACCCCTTTGCCTCTTCTTCCCAATGTGATCATGATGATCAAAGGTCCTTTCTCTGCCCTTCACCTCTGTTCCCACTCTTTAATTGGAACACTGGGATGGTGGCCAATCCTAGTCTATTGGAACATTCAGAGCTCAGCTTCTGTCCTAAAACTGGTAGCAACCTCACTAGAAAAGTAATTTTGAAATTATCAGTCGACTTCTTTATTCTTACTTCCTTCAGCCTGTCTTTGTCTATAAAACTGATATCTTCTGCTCTGGTCATCAGAACACCTATTTTGTTTCATGAAATAAAGTGTTTCCTAGTTCTAGAATCACAAAATAAAGCCAATTAAGATCTTTAAGCTAAATTTGGTGTAAGAGTGATTGTTGTTGTTGTTGTTGTTGTTGTTTGATACTTGCAAATAAGCAAAAATGATTGCTATGATTTTCTTTCAGTGTTTTTGTTAAATATTGCCAATTCTAGCTAGGGATTATCCAATTCCTAAGGGATGTACTCTTGTTTAACTTGCCATTTTACTATTGATTTTAGTAATTTAATAATTTATAACTCTATAACATTAGATCCATTCAAATGATTCATGTCATATAACAATTCAGTTTTGTTGCATTGTAGGAAATTAACTAAGGTTATACCTAAATTGACAATCTTATTGTAAGGAAGCACAAGTCCTTTCCCCACTAACCTTGTAGGTACAATGCCTAGGGCTAACAAATCAAGCTACTAAAAAACAGGTTAATAAGAGAAAAAGTTTTAGTCTGGTACACATGCAAAGGAGTCTCACAAAAGAGAGAGAGAGAGAGAGATTCAAGGCAGGTGTGGTAGTGCATACCAGAAATCCCATCACTTGGGAAGCCAAGGCAGGAGGATTGAGTTAGGGGCCAGCCTGGGCTACATGGAGGAACCCCGTCTCAAAAAAACAAAAAAGAGGGTTAAGCATCAAGCAGGCAGCCAGTTGTTCATGGTTTATATACTATCATAGGCTGAACAAAGAAAAAGGGGATTTGGATTTGAGGACAAGAGAGGCACCTCATAGGAAGGTAGGGAGGGAGAAAATATGTAGCAAATAAAGGTTTTCTAGCAATCTCTTAGGTAACAATAGTTACTTCAGATGAAACACACCAATGTAAATTTCCTTTATAAATGTAAATTTCCTTTAGAAAGGGGAAATCTATACTCTTTCAAAATGGTTAGAGGTTGTTTCCAAATGTTTCCCATTGCTGCTTATTTCTAATTGCCTTTAGCTCAAAATAAACCATAAGCTAGAGAGACATATATTGGGGTGGAAGGTTCTGGTAACTTTCATTTTTGGAGCATTCTTTCTTTCAGCTACTCTAAATATTTCCTTCTTTCCAATTCTCTTTGAACCATCTGTGATGGTTGATTTTGATTTTCAACTTAATTAGATTAAGAAATGCCTAGGAGATTAATAAGGACACCTCTGGGTATGTTTGTGAGGATATCTCTTTCCAGAGACAATTAGATCATAAGGGCTCTGACCTAATGAATGGTTTAATGCATTGATGGATTCACAATTTGAATAGATTACTGGGAGATGGTGGAACTTCCTGCCTGGTTAGAAGAAGAAAGTCACTGACAGCATGTCCTTTGAGGCTATATCTCGCCAGAGAATTTTCCTGTTACTGCTCTGTGTTTCCTGTCTGCCATGAGATGAACAGCATGCACTGTCATGATATTCTGCCCAAACACATGGGGCCAAGCAATCATGAACCTTCTGAAACTGTGAGTCAAAATAAATAATTCTTCTTCTAAGTTGTTCCCCTCATATATTTGGTCAAAGCAACAAAAAGGCTAATGAAGACACTATCCTTACCACCTGACAGGTTCTATCATTAATTAGTGAATTAATTTTTTAACATATTCTTAGCTCAAGTTCATATGACGAGTACTTAAATTTTTGAAAATTATACTTCACCATCACTAGTCTCTCAGAGGATGTGCCTTTCAACCACCCATTCACAGTGTTTAAAATACAGTGAAGTCTGAGGAAGTGTTTATTGAGTGAACTGAATATCGAGGGAAAGAAAGTAGACTTAGGATATGAACTTGCTTTTAAAAATTCAAATAGCTTTTGGTGTGGTATGAAATTCAGTTGAAAGCTCAGGTTTTTAAGTTTTAGTTCAAGGACATTTCTAATGAAATATGACAGCTTGAGCACCACATATAGGACTGGATATTCAAATACTATGGTTACCACATGCTTAGAACAAAATATTCTGTTACCTGAAATAAAACTGAAAAATGATATAACTGCTTTAAAGTTTATTATAATATTCAATCACCTTTATGGATGTCAAAAATTATGTATAAATGTAATGTAAAGTAGGTAGTTAACATAACAATATCACCCATTAAATACTTAGTGAAGTTTTATTACTTTAATTCCCAGATATTAAAATTTCAATATGAAAATGTAATAAATATGAATTATTTTTAGAAAAAAAGGGAGCACAGTGGGTCAAAATAGTTTCATTTTAACATTTATGAATCATAATATTTATACCAGAGTTTCAAATGTGTAAGTATTTGTAGAACAAGAGAGTCATACAGTCTGGCAAAAACTTACCTTTTCTTTCTGAAGATAAACCTAAAAATCTGGCCAAAATAATGCCTTCTATTTTTTTTTTTATCATAAAGAAGTACAGAGACAGAGGCTCAGAAATTGGGGAAATCTAATAGTTGTCCTGAAAGAGCCTTAAGAGATTGGTTTTTTATTAAGATTGTTTGGTGTTTCTTAAAATAAATACACACACCATCATAAAACAAAAAATGATATTGGCATTTTGGGCTATAACAAAATATTATAGAAAATAACAATCTTTTCCCTCTCTAAATATTTGAGTTCTGCAGGGGAGAAAAAATATCTTTTCCTTGTACTCTTCTAAGTTTTCAGTTAGGCCTCTATAATAAAAGATAGATGAATAAGAGAAAAGCATACAAATTTATCTAAGATGAGTTTTGTTTTCTGCTTTGCTTTTGGTGAGTTTTTTGTTTTTTTGTCTGTTTTGCTTTTTTGCAGTATTTGGAGGTTGAACAGGCCTCACATATGCTAGGCAAGCCCTCTGTCACTGACCTGCACTCTGCCCCCTTTTTGTTTTTTATTTTCAGACAAGGCCTCACTAAGTTGCACAGGCTGTCTCTAATCTCAGACTTGCAATCCTCCTGCCTCAACCTCCTGAGTCACTGAAATTATAGGCGTGCACAGTGCCCAGTTTGGGAATTATTTTTAAAGAGAGAATATTTGTATCATGAAAAATTGATAATTTATCATGTACATTAACATCTTATTATAGGAATTATTAGTATGCTTAGAATATTAGGTACTGACAACTATTTTTAATGGAGAATTTGAAACCATTTACATTTGAATTATGACAATTACATTTAGCTACTAAATGCTCTCGAATATTCTTATAGTACTTTCATCTTGTTAGTCTCTTGAATAATACTCCATGAAAACATTTGCTTACAAATATGTGAAAGTTTCAACAAAAAATAACAGTACCAATAAAATATGACATATAGTGAATATATATTAAACCTAAACTCATCTTCCAAAGTTCATGCTAGATGTTTATTTCATTAATATCAAAAGAAAATTATGTTTTGAATATGAGGAGGAAAAATCACAAAGGAGATGGAAAAATTTAAATATTCATTCAGCAACAGTCTGAGAAAATATTTACATTCAGTTGAAAAATTAAAGAACAATCCAAGAATCAAAGGATATATATACGGAATGGCTTTGAAGCCTTTTATGCTTAAGCTCATTTTAATACTTTAAAGTTTATTTCATATGCCTTCGAAAACAGCAGTCTTTCTGAAAATGATTCCATCATTCTCTTTACATTGTATTTTCATCACAATATTACTACATATAATTTTTATGTACCCTCTGAATGACTAATTGCTAACAATCATGTAGCAACATGAATAATTATTGGTACATTCTACTTCCATGTGATAGACATTGTCTTTGTCTTGATTACTATCCACCAGATTTCATTTAGAGATAAAGAAAACTACCACCAACAAGTTTTGGACTTCTCTATATCTTCTATTAGCAATTACCAGACATCTCTCAGCCTCAGTGACACATACATAAAAGGCGACTCATCTTACCCAAGAAGAATTGAATTGTAACTGTATTAAGGTAGTACTTTTAAACAAATATGCTATGGGAAATACACTATGTCATGTAAATATAAGTACAATAATGAATCTAATGTTACCAAATTTTATCCATTTATTTGTTGTGCAACTTGAGTTAGAAGCAAAAGATATTAAATAAATTTTCCAGGCTTTAATTTTGCCTCTCTTGCTTAGGCAGTTATGTCTCATTGGTTAGTAGTGATGGTGGTGGGCAGAAAAGTATATTTTAATCAAAGACATTTACATTAAGTTCAAGGAGTATCTATGAAGATATGAGAGCACCAGCATTTCAAGCAAGAAATCTGTATATAACTTCATTCTGGTAATATTAATGTATATAAAGTTTAACTGTGGAATTATGTTAAAGAAAGTCAGGCCAAGAGAAGACAAGCTGAGTGGTCTGATCTGCATGAAAACCTACAAAAAATGGCAACAGTAAAGACAATACATAGTGCTCTTGCTGACTGTTCCAGGAGGAACTTCTGAAGAATAGATTTTGCCATTACCAGTCCCTGTGGTTGGCAAAACCTTTAAAAGGAAAGGATAAATCAAGACACCTGAGTTGGGCGAGGTGCGTGGTGGTGCTGCAATCTCAGCTACTGGAAAGGCTGAGGCAGGAAGATCACAAGTTCAAGGCAAGCATGGGCAACTTGGTGAGACCCTGTCTTTAAATAGGGCTGGAGATGTACCATCTTCCCAGTACAAAGGAAAAAAAAAAGAGCAAAGTACCTGTGCAGGATAAAAAAATATCCATTAAAATATCAAAATAGAGCCCTAGTTTGGAGTTAATACTCAAATCAAGTAAAAATCAACATGAAAATAGTGTCCTGTCCCAGAAAAAGATTGTGATCCTCCACTTAGCATTCATATTTTTCATTCTAAATAATATATAAAATACCCATATGCTAGTGTACTTATGCACACATGTACATATTTCTCTGAATTTGGTTACCATGAATCAACCTCCAAGTCTAGCCACTTGATAGATTATAAGTTTTGAAGTCTCCAAAAACTAAAGATTAACCCTAGACTTAGTGACAAACAAGACTTCCCTGAAGAACAGGCTAAATTATGTATGTTTAGAGTATGTAGAAAGATAATATAGATACAGATAATAAGAGTGAAGCAGTTATCTTTACTCTAATTTGAGTAAAGATCTTTCCAAAAATTTAGTTAACTATGCTCCAAACTTTGACTTTGAGCATTTTAATGTGATTATACTGAGTGTAATGTGTTCATTTGAGAAATATTTATTACATACTCAAATGAAATGGCAGTGACGAAAGTGCTAGACATACAATGCTAAACAAAATACCAAAACAGTAAGTCCATTCAGCCCTGAAATTGGTACTTAATTATTGAGGTAGTATTCTGTGTAGGGGCTGAGATTTAGCTCAGTTGGTAGAGTGCTGCTTTGCAGTCTCTGAGGTCCCGGGTTTGATTCCCAGCACCATAAATAATGGGAGAAGGACATGGTAATCCACTCCTGAGGCAATCCCAAAACAATCAGCCACGGAAAACCCTATGAGGATCACCCAACAGCACCTACCAACCAACCAACTCTGTGGAGAGTACTAGATTTATTTTGTAACATAGAGGAAGACATCAGAGACTTTAGAAAAATTCTAAGTGCATATATAAGGTAAATGTTCAGCAAAAATTGACATAACATAATAAAAGTAATCTGTTGGTAGGAAAAATAAAGGTTACCAATCTTTTAAATGATTGTCTACTTTGTAACTACTCAATTTAATCCCTATTTAAGCCAACTCATACATCACAAAGACTCTTCCTCCTCTACAGACAAGGCTAGTTAAGGCCAATATGTACTTAACATTCACTTAAGATGCAATGATCCTCACTATTGCTTTTATTGCACCCAATTAGATAATTATTGCAGTGATTGTTTTTTACTTCCTTGTTATACAGTTAAAAATGTTTGCCCAGCTGTTCAAATATTTTAGAAGCAGTACTAGAATATGGACTCATAAATTATGGTCTTTTTCAGACTACACTAGTGCTTATTACAATTGTTGTTGTTGTTAGGTGCCGTCAAGTCGGTGTCCCACTCATAGCGACCCTCATGGGGTTTTCAGTGGCTGACTGTTTCAGGGTTGCCTTGGGAGTGGATTGCCAGGCCCTTCTCCCATTTTTGCAGTGCTGGGAATTGAACTCAGGACCTCAGAGATTGCAGTGCAGCACTCTACCAGCTGAGCTAAATCCCAGCCCCGCTTATTACAATGTTGTTGTTGTTAGGTGCCATCGAGTCAGTATCTGACTCATAGCGACCCTTACAGGGTTTTCAATGGCTGACTATTTCGGGATTGCCTTGGGAGTGGATTGCCAGGTCCTTCTCCTGCGTTTGTGGTGCTGGGAATCGAACTCGGGACCTCAGAGACTGCAGCGCAGCGCTCTACCAACTGAGCTAAATCCCAGCCCCGCTTATTACAATAGGTTGAGTCAAATAGTCAAATGTGCTTAACTATTTTACAATGGGGAGGAGGTCAAATATTGCCTAAAGAATAGCCTTTGAGCTTTCCCACAGCCTTGGAGGTTCTTCTCAATCTTCACACTAAAGATGAGCCTGAAAAGATATGTGGTAAGACTTCTGGCTTCCTGATAACATGGTTAAGATATTGTCATGGAGCAGCTGTGTATGCAACTTAAATAGGAATCTAGAATCATTGAGTGAATATAGCAGAGAATGGGCCATACAATCTTACATAGATATTGAATTGCATACCTAAACTACAGAGAGAGGACTCAACCAGTTTGTGAAATCCTATTGTCAATATAATGTTTATCTAGAAAAGTCATACAAATTTTGTTTGCAGGTTGCCATGCCATTTTATTAGGCTCTCCACTATAAATATTTGTGGAAATTATTGAGGAAATGTAACATGTTCCAAAATGCATCCTGGTTATCATTTTCCAGCTCAGCCAGTCTTCTGCCTGAAGTAACCTTGACTTATGATTCATTGATAGACATTTTCATGCCTCCTACAAATCTGTAAGCCTATGTTCTTCCTTATTATTCAACAGAATATGTTCTTCCATTCAAAGAGCAATTGCTCCATATATGTTCAGGATCTTATTTCTTTTTCAACTGTAAATAACTTCCCTTTTTCTCAATGTGGCTGCTCCTCCTATGAAAGTAATCTTTTTTTCTGTGGATATTTTTAGGATTTGCTTTTTGTCTTTCCTCTATGTTTCTTTGTTATATGTCTATGGGGAGAATTCTTTACTTTTCTGTATTTGGATTATTTTAGCTACCTGACTTGTGGATTCAGTTCTAGAAACTTCCTTCATTTCCAGGAATTTCTCAGCAACTAATATTTTAAGTTTTGCTCATTCCATTCTTTCTGGGATCCTGATTAATCTTATGTTATACCTTCTCACTATATCCTCTATTTCACTTCTCTTTTCTGTATTTTTTCATTCTCTCTCTCTCTCTCTCTCTCCCTCTCTCTCTCTCTCCCCCTCTCTTCCCCCCTCTCTCTTTTTGTTTACTATGCTCTGAATATTTTCTTCTGACATAAAATCTAGTTCATTAATTTATCTTCAACATGTCTAGTCTGCTGTTACTTCTATGTAATGAATTTATTTTTAATTGATTATGAAAGAAAGAAAAAATGAAGAATCATTAGTTCAGGGCACATAAAATGGTATCAGACAACCATTATCAAATCTAATCATGACACATCCTGTTTGAATCTTTGAGCAGGGCTGTAGACACCCCCACCAACCACTCCATCCTACTCCCTACTTCTCTACCCCTATCGCCTGGTGAGCTCACATTTGGATTGAGGCAAACCACAGTTTCTTCAAACATTGTCAACCTCTGCTGACCTTCTTCTGTACAATGTGTCCCTCCTCCTCACTACCCTGAGACACAGACCCTACCCAATCTCTTTCTAACAGAACAGTTTAACTTTTGCTAGCACCAATCATAATTCCTGACTAACATAGGATGTCATTTCTAAACCTCCTGATTGCTTAAATTATAAATGTAGCAACCGTTTTCCAAAACCTCAGAGCACATTTTCAAACTTCCTGAATCTGTTTTCCAGGATTGCAATTCTAATTAGCTCCAACATTTTTTTGTTGTTGTTCTCTGCAGGCTGGTTTTACTATCAGTCAACAGTTGTAATTTATTTTCACTCTTATGAATTGTTCGGTTCATTTTCAATTATTCCATGTCACTTTGCTTACTTTCCTGTTTCTTGGAGATGTCATCAATCTGTTTGTTGCTTCTTTAAACATAGATAATAATTGTTTTCTTAAATTGATGATTCCTATATCTTAAGCATTTGAAGAGATGTCTCTGCTACTACTTCTTATATTTTTGCTATTTCTCCCTTCTGAGATTGACTTATATTTTTGTTCTACTTTCATATGGAGTTTTCCAGTGTTATATTTTAAAAGTTATGTAAATAAATCATTTAAAGCTTTCAGCAATGGTACTTCTCTCATTTGCTTCTGCTGTATATATGAGGTCATGATCAGTTTAGGACTATCACATATTTTCTTTCTTCCTTCTTCCTCCTCCTCCTTTATGCTTCTTTGTTTTGGTTTTTGCTTTTTTGCTTATTAAGGTAGAGTTTCACTGAGTAGCTCAGGCTGACTTTGAACTTGAGACCCTCCTGCTTTAGGCTCCAGAGTGTTGAGATTATAGTCATGCACCACCATGCCTGGCTTAAAGCCAGGAATTTTCTAGACGTGATTTTTACCAGATTGCAATTTTGTGTTTACTGCTCCACAGTTGGTTCATTGTAATCTTTAAGGTGTTGTATTTCTAAACAGTTCTCTTCTTAGGCTTACACAATCCAATATGATTTTCATGGGCCATTTGTGATTTACTTAAGTGTGATTTTAAGTGACCTACTTATTTAAATGTTTACTTTGTGTTAGGAAGGCATACAAAACAGTTTAAACAACAACAACAACAACAAAGCCAGGTGCAGTGGTTCATGCCTATAATCCCAGTAACTTGGGGGGCAGCCTGTATAACTCAGCAGATTCTGTCTCAAGATTTTTAAAAGATGTGGGGGCTGGGGGTACATCTTAGTGGTAGAGTGCTTTTAAACCACACATGAGGCCCTGGGTTCAACCCTCAAGTAAGTACAAAAAAAAAAACCTAAATATGAAACTATTTTTTGTCTAATTCAAATAACATACATTTCCATTAAAGAAGAGAATTTGAGAATTCCAATGTAATACTTTTAAAAGTTAAGCAACAAATAAATATCCTAAATTCTACTGAAAATGAACATCCTGATAAATGTACTTTATATTTTAGAATCCATGTAGTAATTCCCAGTAGCCATCTGTCTGCATTTCTATTTCTGAAAAAAAAAAAAAAAAGCATGGGGATGATAAGCATGCCATAAAAGCATTAGAACTGGAAATATTGCCTGCTGTTCTAAAGCAAATACCTCCTGGGAGTGTGCTATAGGCCTTTCAATTATGAATTTAAAAATCAGGAAAAAAAGTTAAGTTCTAACACTAAGAGATACAATTCTTTCAAACAATTTATATTTTTGACATAATTTAACAACCATCAAAAAGTAAGAACGTGTCTTATCTAGGTTTCAGTTCTGGGTGATGGCTTCTGAAACAGGCTCCTGGAGAGTACAGAGATAAGAGGAAAAAAAGGATACTGTCTTTAGAAGGACGGGAAGCTAATTAGTGAGGGTGCCTGACCTGTGGGACTACACCAGCACTCTTTGCTAAGCCTGTCTACTCCAATTTGGATCTTGATCCCATTGTATTCTGTAAAGAAGGGGAAGAACTCAAGACAAGATTTAACCAGGTCACACCCCACTCCTGATATCACCCCCAGAACTGCACAGCCCAATGCATATGCAATAAAAAACATAGTCTCCTTGCTCCTCCTGATTAGTTTTCATGTGACTGAAGTATTTGTTCTTTGAGGCATTTTGAAGCATGGTTGTTAGATATCTGAGTCCTAGGCCAGTGGCCTTGTCATTGGCAGCACAGCAGAGAGGTATAGCTTAACGTGGCCACCTAGCCTGAGGAGTTCCCCTAGTTCGCTCATGCACTCAGGTGAAGTGGGGTCCTGGCTTGGTCACAGAAAAGAATTTCAGGACAAGCCAGAGAAAGCAAAACAAAGTTGTTGTTGTTGTTGTTGTTGTTGTTGTTGTTGTTTTTAGGTGCTATCAAGTCAGGGGGTTATTAAGTCCACACTTTGGAATGCATGTGGGCAGTCAGGGAGAGAGAGAGGCATCCAAGACACAGATGAGAATTTACTAAGGAAGCAAAGCACCGGAAACCAACCAGAGGCTGATGCCCGTGTTCCCTCCAGTTTTATTTAACCCAGGACACACCCCATATGATATCAGTCCTGGGCACCCAGTTCTGGGCACCTAGTGTGACATGAGCCTAGAAAGGCCAATCACAAGCTGGGGGTGTGCCAATCAGATCAGAAGAAGTTCCATTGTTTGGATTTTTCTATTGGAGGAACTTCCCTTTAGCAAAGTGAGATTATATATTATATTGGTTTAAGAAAAGAGTCAGGAGAGTTGCCTGGGCATGTCTTAAAGAAGCACAGAATCACAGAGGGGAAAGCAAAACTTAAAGTTTCCATACATTTGACCCCAAACATGGCTTATTGCTTTTTTAACTTTTTCATTATTTAAAATGTCTTTCAAAAAAAAAATTTTTTTTTCTCTAGGCAGACAGTCCTCACAGCAGTCTTCTTGCTAGTTTTATCAAAGTTCTCGACTCTCAGCTGGTGAGATTCAAACCAGATCCTAGGGTGAAGGCCTTTCCATGTCTCCCAAATTTTCCTTGTCTTCCTATCCTGCCTCCACCTGACTGTGGAGATCCCAACAGAGTAGATTCAGCCACGTGTCACCTTGAGAGTCCAATTAGCAGACAGGAAGAGAAGGGATAGTGAGGCAGGAAAGAAGTTTATTTCTGTGTGGCCACACTGAGAAGACAGCAGAAACTCACAAAAAAGAACTCCAAAAATACTTCAGAAAGGGGCAAGAATGATGGGATAAATTTGTTTTTTGGAGCTAGGGGGAGTATTTTAAGGGGAATTGAGGACAATGGTATTTTACTATAAGAATTTTTTTTAATTTAAACATGCACCATATTTTTTATCACACACACCACATATGAAACAACACATGATTTTATTGAAGAGTCCATGGGACTATATGATTCCACATACTCTATACCCAGATGAAACTGAAAGAAACTTGACCTCCTTTAAGGAAAGGAAGCTCATTCCTTCCAAAACATACATCTTTTGGATGTAGAGCCAGGTTGTAAATTCAATTTTAGTAAAACAAGGTCCAGATTATGTTAGATGAGAAAATCCTGAGTCATTCATCTCTTCCCAGATACATGGACAGCATCTATCCTAACTCCTAGCAGCAGAAACTTAGTATAGCACAATACAGAAAAATTTTTTAAAATACTGGAGGGATGGCTAGGGGTGGTGGTATACCCCTGTAGTCCTAGTGACTTGGGAGGCAGGGGCAGAAGGATCAAAGTTAGAGTCCAGATGTAGCCTGCATAACTTGGTGAATCCTAACTCAAAACAAAAAGTAAAAAATGGTGCAGAACAGTGTTAGAGAGCTTGCAAAGTATGTGTAAGGCCCTGGATTCAATCCCCTTGTTGTTGTTGTTATTAGTAAGCACCACAAAAATAAAAAAATTAAAAATCAATCAATCACAGGAAGGAGCCTGGAACTCAGTGATTTTTATGAAAGGGTTAAGTGGTACTTAACAAATCATTGCAATTTAGAAGAGAAAGGGCCTGTGAGAACCAGGTGGATCTCTTTAAGGAAGGTATAAATCCCAACTGTGTTATGCTGGAGAGTTTAGAACTGTGCTTCTCCATTTAATGTATATATAAATCACCTGAACATCTCATTGAAATATAGATTCTTATCTACTGAATCTTGATCATGGCCTGAGATTTAGCATTTCTATCAAGTTTTCAAATTTTGCTCACATCTTTGGTTTTTGGTGCACACTTTTGTAAGCAAAGGCCCCATGGAATGTCTGCAAGGCACACCCTGAAGACAGTGATGTTCAGAGTCAACAGGGAAGTGGTACCAGGAAGGGTAACTCTTGATCATCCACTAAATGACTAGGCTTCATCTAGATTCATTAAAGAAAGTTTTTCTGAAGATCTTTGTAAATTATCCTCAATGAGACCAAGATTTTTAATACCAGCAAGCACCAAACAGGTATGTTTGAAAGTTTCTTCCATATGTATATTAAAGCTTGAATTTTTTTATCCCTTAACTTCAAAGAACTTTTTATATAGAAATATGATCCTACTTACAAATTTAATCTTGGTGAGTGGGAAAAAAACCTGTGTATTGTCAGGACTTTGTCAGTCTTTTCTATATAACTTTGTGAGTTTTGTCCTGTGTGGCTCCATAGAGGCTTGGGGCTAAATCTGTGACTAAGTACTTAATGCTGAATAATGAAGAAGTGAAAGATATCTTGTTCCCCTGAAGCAGAATATAAATTCTTTCCTACTGAAAATCATGTCTTTCAATTTCAAAGTACCTTGTGAATTCATAAAAGGACATTCCTAGCATGTCAATATTTGAATCCATTTGGAAATATTTTCCATAGTGACCAACCTATTTATCAGAAACAGTTATTTAATTTTTAATGTTTAACATGGAATTTAGAATGTGTTAAATCTAAATGTTTTTTGTTCTTATCATTCTGCTATATCTTATTAAAAGCTCCTTATAAATTAGTAAGGTGGGATTCACAATAGAGACCCCAGGGTAATTATTAATTTTAAAGTGGATTTATTAATTTCTAGCAATGACCCAGCCCAAGAAATCTCTGGAGAGCTGAGCAACAGAAAAATGGTGGCCTGGGTCCTTTAAGGAGTTCAGTAGAGGGGCAGTCCCTCTGCAAGGGTGCAAAAAACTAGCCAAGCAGATTACAGAAGCAGAATAGCATTGATTAGTAACTTGATAGCAAGGGAGTCTCATAAAGGGGAAACGGGCAAAAGCCAACAAAGAAGGCCCTGGGGGGGGGGGGGCTTCAGGGCAAATACCACATTTAGAAGACAGAACCTTACTGGTGATCTGGCAATCTAGTTGCCATGGTTATACAGCAGGGTTGCATTCCAATGACCAGTCTTGCAGGTATGAGAACAAAAGGGAGGCTTTATAGGTGGTGTGGGGAGGGAGTGAGAGGCTTAAATGGTTTCAGAGTTGTGAAATCATCCAAAAGAATACTCTTGAGATTTTAACTCACAGACAATAGAAGCTACAGAAATTTAAGAGAAGTAGGAAAGAGGAAAAGGGAAGTCTTTATAATCCCTTTCATTAATACCTCCATTTAATTGTGACTTCCAATGCAAGTTGTTCAGAGAGTACAGTTGAAATCAAAGCTGAGTATAATAAAGAAAAATGCACCCATCAGTTCAGTTCATCCTAGAACCAAAGCATGATTTTTTCTTAACAAAATGAGAATTATATTTTTAATTAAATTTGCATCTCCCTACTATGGAGCAGAGTTCACTACATCATTGACTGTGTATTACCTGAGTCACTTAATAGAAAAATCTGCTAGAAACCATGTAAAACATGTAAAACATGTAAGTCATCCTTCTAAATAATTTTAAAATCATTATTCTTTGTTTTCCAATTAGCAGTCCTTGAAACTGTATAGTAAGATGTGTTACTAAATATTTGATTTTATGATTTTTAATTAATCTCTCTAAAAAGGGGTTTCTTGAATTGTTTCACTTATAGTTACAGTGTATTTTTCTGTTATTATATTTGAAAGTGTATCTGGTAATTTTTATATAATGCATCATTATAAGGGTATTTTATATTTAGATTGAACAGTTATGTTGGACAGTTTTCCTAATTTTTCACTAACCCTAGCCATAATTTCTTTCTGCTCAATGCTATGGCTTCTTCAAAGATCCATTTATGTGTATTTTAGTTCTCTTTAACTTTCTACTATATTACTGTGTTGGTCGTTGCCTTAAGAACAGTATTTCGCTTGCTCAAGAATCATACAAAGCACTGAAATTTTCTATTTTCAGCATTTTGGGGGGAGTTACTGTGTCCCTTAAAGCAATCTAGAGGCTTCCTTCTTATTCTATCCATGTATTTTGGAAGAAAGAAAAGTTAACTTTATTATTATGCCCTTATTTTGTTCCAAGGACAGACTTTTTCAAAAGATGCAAGGAACCTTCCATTTTTATTCTAATTACCCTTTTCAATGATGTTTAATGTTGTTACACACAGTGAGGCTATAAAACACTATACACTGAGGAGGCATCTACTAATGACTGCTTCAAAAGAGTATAGTTTAGGGAATGTGCACTATTGCAGACAGGATTTTTTTTTCTCTATCTCTGAAGGGATTTTTAATGCAGCAGTACTCAGAGGAACAGCATCTATGGTTTTGCTGAGTTTGCCTCAAAGACATTTTCTGTTTTATCCTTTCTTTGTTTGCCAGGCAGCCTTCAAGCATCAAATTTACATGAAAAAACCATAGTATACTGACTTCTAATTAAAACTTCACATTCAAAATGCATTGGGATTTAATTTAAATATTTAATCGACACACACATTTTAAATGAAAATAAGAAATGAGGGGTATGAGACTATGTTATTACCTTATGAAGAAACACTCTAGTTTAATCATGGACAAGTGCACTGATAGTTCACTGTCCAGGGAACTTTTGAGACCTATGGATCATTACATTTTTCTCAGTAATGAATAGCTTCTGTGTATTTTGCAAGTACCTAAGACTCAAGCCAACCAATACTGAACTCTCATCCCCTCATTCTCTTGTACTTTTATTGTGATGAATGCCTTCAGTGACATCCACCTAGTTCCTTACACTTGAAGTTTTGCTTTTTCCTACTCCCTCTCTCTCCTTGTCCAAGACAATCCAGTGTCCTTCATGAAGATTTGCTGACACAAATCTCTGCTTACATGGGGACAATTCTAAATGTCTGAGTTAATCTGAGTTTCTTTTTCCACTCCTTGATCAAAGGTTACTTGCATATTTTTTTCTTCTACATTAAAGGAATATTATAGTCGCATTTTCAGTTTGGTACAGTAAGAGGTAAAGTTTATTTTCCACTTTTAGCTAAAAGATGAATTTTCTTTTGATCATGTCATCAATGAGCTTGAAATTGATTGCTAAAAATAAATCTCATGTTCCATTCACTGATCTGTCAAAGCAAATATCCAAGTTAAGTTTTAAGAATTTGTGATCCCGTTGATAGCATATTGGTGACTTGGAAATTGGAAATGGTTGAAGTATTTACACCAAAGAAATCAGAAAATGCTAGAGTTAGTTTTCTTTTCCCAGCTGCTTTTTAAACATTTACCAGCATACTACTGAAACCTTTTGTCCATCATCCCATGCTTTCCTATTTCAAAATAAAATGACTCCTTCAAACCCCAAATCAATGCATTCAAATATTTGCCAATGATATTCTTTCCATGGCAAATATACATAGATTTATGAAAGAAGCCTCACATCCTCTGTCCTTTGTAGAAAATAAGAACATATATCTTGTCTATCTAGAATACAGGCACAATAAAAAATGTTGCCCTGTATTCCTTATCCCATCTGTCATCATAGGTAGAATTTCCACTAAATCTTTTGAGAAATCTGAGTAGAATATTTTAAAAGCTTTATACTGTAGTCTGGGCTGGGATTTAGCTCAGTTGGTAGAGCACTGCACTGCAGTCTCTGAGGTCCCAAGTTCAATTCCCAGCACCACAAAAATGGGAGAAGGACCTGGCAATCCACTCCCAAGGCAATCCTGAAAGAGCCAGCCATTGAAAACCCTATGAGGGTCCCTATGAGTCAGATACCGACTCTATGGCACCTAACAACAACATAATGTAGACTATACTCAGCAATATCGGTTTCAGAAAAAAATGAGTTTTATTCTAAGAGAAAAACAAAATAGTCTCTACAGGAATGTTCATAGGATTCCCAAAGAACATTTTGAATTATCTGCACAATATGCATTCTATATATATGTGTGTGTATATATATGTATTATATATATATATATGTGTGTGTGTGTGTGTGTGTGTGTGTGTGTATGTATGTATGTATTATGTTGGGATTTAGCTCAGTTGGTAGAGTGCTGCGCTGCAGTCTCTGAGGTCCCAAGTTCAATTCCCAGCACCGCAAAAATGGGAGAAGGACCTGGCAATCCACTCCCAAGGTAATCCTGAAAATAGTCAGCCATTGAAAACCCTCTGAAGGTCGCTATGAGTTGAATACTGACTCGACAGCACCTAACAACAACAACAACATATGTAATATATATATATGTATGTATATATATACACACACACATACATACACACATATTAGCTGCTAATCCTATACACATTGACTTTGAGAGAATTATTCCTTTTATTCTAGTTAGTTTGTTCATAGAAACATAGAACATAGAAACATTTGTTTGTTCATAGAAAAATTTAGATATGGTTCCATTTATGTTTGGTAGGGAGAATTTTGATGAATAAAAAACATAATAGAAAGATAAAATGCAATTAATTTACCTTTCTAAGATTCTCTCTGTATATGTAGAATCCTCAGAAGAGCTTTCTCAGATGTGGAGTAAGAGTTGAACTTAGCCTTTTTTAGAATTTCCAGAGTATCTGAGTTAGTAGTGTTTAGAATGACATCAGCAAAATTTATAAATTCTAGCTAACAGATAGCTAAATAACAAGTTTTATTTACATATGACAGAACACCCATATGCACACATTAGAGTTTGAAATAAATAAGTCCTGTCAATCTAATAAGTGTGCATTTATTTTAATAATTCCTATGTATAATGTGCCTACAGCCATACCACTATGGTGACTGATCCCATCAGATCTCAGAAGCTAAGCAGGGTCAGGCCTGATTAGTACTTGGATGGGGGACCACCTGGGAACACCAGATGCTGTAGACTTGGGAGAATATCCTGGCAACCCACTTCTAAAAAACAATCAGCCTTTAAAAACTCTATGAATAACCGAGAAGCACTATTAATAATGTTTCACCTGTTGTAGGTAGGGTTGCTATGAGTCGGAAATGACTGGATGGCACCTAACAACAACAATGTATAATGCATTTTACTAAGTGTTGCTGAAGTGGTAAGACATGACCACAGACATTTAACAATAAAAGCAAGAGAGAGAAGATTTCCATTGCCACAGAAAGTATTCTCATGTCCCTTTGAATTCAGTTCCTCCATTCTCCTTACCAGCAATCATGTAGTTGCTTATTGACACCATAGATTAATTTGCCTCTCCTTGACTTTCAATAAGTGTACAATGTATATTCTTTTGCACCTGACTTTTTAAATTTTTGATATTGTAATCTGTGGTATTAGCTTTTTATAATTTTAATTTGTATTTCCTTGATGGTCAGTGAAGTTGAGGGTCTTCTTTCATGTTCTTATTTGTCCTGAGTTTTGGCCGTAAATTTTTTCCTATGTGTTTATATAAGTACAAATAAAACTTACTGAATTGTTTTGATGATAAAGGTACTTTATTGGGAGAAATCAAGGAAACATTGTGTAAACAAGTGTGGGGGCAATGAAGAAACCAGAGCAGGTCTAAGTACTCATTAGCATAAATGTACAAAGAGATACTCTTCATTACATAGCTGATGATAAAGTGACTCAGTTATAAACCTATAATATACCACAGTTCCACATTTTGAATCTATGCAAAAACCTTATTGCTTCTATTTGAATCAGTACCTTTTTAAGAATGGTATTTTTTTCTTAAATGCTTTCCCCTTTTGAAGGGAAAGTCACATTTCACCAAATTTCCTGTCCCATTTTGTAGTTTCTTCTCATTAGCTTTTTCCTTCTTTGTTGCTGATGTTGGTGCCAGGAAGTCAGTGTCCAATTCAAAGCAACCCTACATACAATAGGTGAAACACTATTGTTAGTGCTTCTCTGTTATTTATGGGGTTTTCAATGGCTGATTGCTTTTTGGGAGTGGGTTGCTGGGTCCTTCTCCCAAGTCTACAGCACCTGGTGTTCCCAGGGGGTCTCCCATCCAAGTACTAACCAGGACCGACCCTGCTTACCTTCTGAGATCTGACAGGATTGGATGCCACAGTGGTACAGGTGCAGGCAATCCTTCTTTAGAGGATAATTTATACTCATGTTCATGTGATGAAGATAAAGATTCTACATGCATAGGATGGGAAAGAGGAAGGACAATTTGCCTCATACCCACACCTGTGAGTTTTGTTTTCTGTTTTTGTTTGTTTGTTTGTTTGTTGCTTTATTTGTATTTTTGGAGATAAGATCTCACTATGTATCTCAGGCTAGTCTCATACTAGAGATTCTCCTGCCTCAGTCTCCCAAGTGCTGGGATTACAGGTGTGTACCACTCTGCCCAACCTCTGATGATTCTTATGGAGAAGAAAAGAAGATTCTACAAGGGAATGTGCCCAAGGGTTACAGATGGAAGTAGAAGGCCAAATGAATGGCAGACCAGAGAGGAGAGTGTCGGAAAGAGAAAGTGTTCTTGCTAGCGAAGGTGGACATATGGGGCAGATAGACATGTTTTGCTTATGGGGACCAGTGTGGCTATAGATAAAATCTGAAGGTAGAGGGTTGAGAGGTGAGCAGCCTCTTGCCTAAGGATCTTTTTTCTTGAACAGGAATTGTGATGATAAAAATGGAGGTGTTGGGACTTGAGGAAATAAAGAAAATACCTTCAGTGAAGAAAAAGTTCCAAAAGCAAAGGAAAATCTAGTCCCCCTAGGCCATGTTGGATAGAGATTCCAAGAGAGATTTGCCCACAAATTTGCTGTGAAGCCTACCTGTGTTCATTTGTAAAGTTTGCTATTAATATCCAGCAGTCCAGGAGTAAAGAAGGAAAAGCAAGAATATTAACCTTAATACCAACATTGCAAACTTTGGACAAAGTGTTTGTAACAGAAAAGGCTGAAGAAATTAGAAAGAGAAAGACAAAGCTGGTGCACCACACTGTTTATTCTTGAGGGAGAAGTGGAGCCCCAAGTGTGAAGCTTCACTGACCTCAGTTATTTTGTATTTGCTTCCACTTATATGTTGGAGTTGATCACTGTAAGAAAGGAAAGGGGAAGATATTTGTGTCACATGCTACTATTTTTATGATATTTAATGTTTGCATTGACATTTCACTGACTTTAAAACATTTTATTATGTATTTTGTGATTAAATATATTATTAGTCTTGTTGATAGTGTCATCAATATTATTAATTTCAGGTATAACCTCTGAAATCTCATATCTTATTTTATAAAATATTGATATATTCATGAAAAAGCAAAAAACAAAATAAACAAGTCAATTATAAAACTGTATTCAAAATTACAGTGGGCTGGGATTTAGCTCAGTTGGAAGAGTGCTGCTCTGTAGTCTCTGAGGTCCCAAGTTTGATTCTCAGCACTACAAACATGGGAGAAGGCTGTGGCAATCCACTCCCATGGCAATCCCAAAACAATCAGCCATTGGAAACCCTTTAAGAGTTCCTACGAGTCAGATACTACTCGATGTCACCTAACAACAACTAACAACAACATTCAAAAGTATGAGTAATGCAAGAAAATGACTTTTTACCAAAATGAAATCCAGAAAATCAATCCTTTGATGACCCAACCATTATTTTCTTTCATGTATCATTACTTATAAAATGATCATCTTCAAGTATATAAGGATTTCTAATCAGCCCACTTAGCTTCCACTGAGAAAACCACTAACAGAGAAAGTAGGACTTTGTTAGAATCATTGTAGTGGAGGGGTGAACATGGAGTTAGACGACATGACTCCAAATTCAGCCCTGCTATTTAATCTGTGTGACTTTGAGAAAGGGTTTTTTTTTTTTTTTTTGTAAATCATGTGTCTATATTTATTATCTCTAAAAATGGGGGAGCAATAGTATTCATCTCATAGATTTCTGAAGATTAAATGTAAGTGCAAGTAAAATACATAGAACAGAGATCAGTGCATTAAAATCTCTATAGAAGTGTTTCCAATTTGTTTTGTGGAGAAATTAACTTGACCTACAAGTGTCCTGTGATGGCATTCAGAAATAGAGAGTTGAAGGTGACCCAGACCTTCCAACTTTCTTCACCTCACTTTGTCAGAACTCGTACTTATTTTCTGCTTGTGGTGAATATGCTCTTGAGAGAAAACAATGCTCCTGTTAGGCAGTCAGTGCCCAGTTTCCTTCTTTAGATTCCTTCCATTCTTCCATCAGCAAAACTGCTCACCCTGCCTGATTCACTCAGTTTAAACAGCACATCTTATTTTTAATTTAATTTTTGTTGGAGTCAGGGCCTTGCGTTGTAGTCCAGGCTGGTCTGGAACTCACAATCCTTGTGCCTCAGCTGCCTGAGTGCTAAGATTACAGGTGTGCACCATCACATCCAGCTAAATGTCACCTTTATATTAAACATCTTGATCCTCCTTGGTCCACATATAGATATATTTCTTAGCATTTTGTAAAACCTCTCTATGAATATAGCCTGCAGTTGTAGCCCTGTGGCATCCGATCCCGTCAGATCTTGGAAGCTAAGCAGGGTCGGGCCTGGTTAGTACCTGGATGGAAGACCGCCTGGGAACACCAGAAGCTGTAGGCTTGGGAGAAGGACCTGGCAACCCGTTCCCAAAAATCAATCTGCCATTGAAAACCCCATGAACAGCAGAGAAGCACTGACAATAGTGTTTCCCCTATTGTACAGAGGGTCGCTATGAGTCGGATACCGACTTGACGGCACCTAACAACAACAACAATTCTATGAATATAAAGTATATCGTTTGGCATTTTTGGCATGTATAAAGTTGTATTTCCTCTAGTACTGATTGAGTGCTTCCAGAATAGCAACTCATTTTCTCTCCTTCTTGCCCTAATACCTGGGACTTAAAGTATTTGTTCTTTAGATGAAAAATGTTAAGAATCAAGTAGTCAAAAGCTACACGTTAGAGAAATGCTTTACATTTATCGAGTGGTTGTAATATCACATTCCCTGCCGTTGCATACTTTGTTTCTGATTATGTCTTCCTCACAACTCTATGATATGGGGAAACTGAAGTTTGAGTCAAGTAACATACTCCTGTGTATAGCTACTAAATGGTAAAGCTAACATTTTAAGGCAAGAAGTCTAACTACAGAGCTGAGTAATAAACCTGGTATAATTTTTTCATCATATTGTTGATAAATATAAGTCACTCATGAATAACACATGTGCATAATATTACAAGTGTATTTCTATGTATGCAAAACTTTGTGAATTATTTCCTCTTTTGTGTTTTCTATTTACCTCCAGTACTATTTCCCTTAGAAACATACTGGCTTTGATACACTAATGAAAAATTGCCTAGACTCAATATAATGGTTAATTACATTTTACTAATTTGTAGTGATTGATTGTTTTCTATAGCAAATTAACTTTTGTGTGTAGATATTAACTTTTCCCAATAGCTTTGTAAGATTCCTAACATTACCATTTATGTTTCTAAAAAATAATGATGAAGACTTCCTCCAGATTCACTTTGTTACCCTTGTGCTGTTCATTCCCTCAATCATTTACTCATTTATTTAATAAGACTAAAACACTGGTTAGGTTTCTAAGTAGTGATCTAAACATTTAAAAAAAGTTAAAATTCATAGGCCAAAGTCCATTTTTTTCCAAGAGTATACATATGTAGTTAAAATAACTTAATGAAAAAAAAAACTTAATGTAAATATATGGAGTGGAAACTATATCATGGTGATGATTTGTTCTCCTCTTATCAGATTCTAATCTAGCCTTGGCACCTAGCAGCCAGCAAGCTGAAATTGACTCAAACAGTTTTAGTTTTGTTTTCATGTAAATGTTATAGATTTGTCAATATTTAAAAACCAGGAGCATTCACGCAACTCAAGATCCCTATTTTCTCTTTTAAAAGTCAGATCTGGTCACATTGGCTCACTTTTCTGCAAGGCAACCATTCCTTCTTCCTGAGCAGTCACAGCTCTTTAGACTGTTAGTATGATCTTACTTCCTCAGCCCTTTCTATGCATTCTATTCTGTCTAACCCAGTTCACCTGTCTCATAGCTGCTTTTTTCATGCATATACGTAATTTTGTTCCACTCATTCCAAACTATGTTTCATGTTAGCACTACTATGCATCATTCACAACATCATTAATAATTACTAACAATAACTATGTCATTATTCAAAACTATTTCTTTGCTTTCCATTTCTTAAACTTTAAAGTAAATAACACAGAAGATGCTAAAACAGTTAAGCTGTTCTGACAAGCCCTGCAATACGTTTACATTTTTATATGCAGGTCATAGTGCTGAATGAAAGTGACTAGTCATCCTTGACATGCTAAGAACCACAGAGGAGTACAAAGAAAAAATTACATGACCTTCAGTTTGACAGCATCAATGTATCTTAAGGTTATAACTTTATAACTTCAATTTCCGTTTTCAAGTGAAACAAAGAAAATGAAATCATGCATGAAAATCTCTAGGATGACAACAACAAAAGTAGTTTACTTGATCAAAGAAAATTTGGAAAAGAGATATGACTATTAAAGAAAAATGTAAGTCTTGGAAAATAATTTCTGTTATTAAAATATATTTTTAGCATACTGAGTTGAAGTCATATTTTCATTTATATCTTTACTTAGTATAATTTTATTTAGTTTAATAGCCCCAAGAGGAAAGCATAGTCACTATGAAGTTGTCTTTGTCTGCCACATTCCATTTTTTGTAAGTTCAAATTATCAATATGAATATCTACTACTTATACCACAACAGAGAGATTGTCCTGAAGTTGTTCATAGTCAAAAGAAATGGACATGCCAGTGACAATCACAGCAATAAAAATGTGAGGGAGGCTAACAAATATTACTACAGGAAAATTATATTTGTAGTTTGTACCAGTTTGGGTCTAGTTGCAGAGAAAAGAATGCTGTAGCTAAATTAAGAAGCAAGGCATTTATTGCTGTCTAATAGAATAATTTGGAAAGCTGAAGACACAGCTCTAACTTGAGCTTTCAAAAATATTTCCTGCAGCTGTACCATACTTGTGTCCACTCCTGTCAGGTCTCAGAAGCTAAGCAGGGTCGGTCCTGGTTAGTACTTGGACGGGTGACCACCTGGGAACACCAAGTGCTGTAGGCTTGGGAGAAGGACCTGACAACCCATTTCCAAAAAGTCAATCCACCATTGAAAACCCTATGAGTAGCAGAGAAACACTGACAATAGTGTTTTGCCCGCTGTAAGTAGGGTCATTACCAGTTGGATACAGACTCAATAGCATCTACCAATAACAACAAATACTTTAAGAAGTAGTGATTGAGAGAAGGAAACCTGACAGAAACTAAGAAACCATGACACATTTCCACAGACTGTCAGGTAATCATTCCCTGTGTTTTAGCATTTTGCTCATTACATACCAACTATTTAACACTCTGGTACAAGCCAGGTAAAACAATTTTCTTGGTAATGGTTTCACTTTTAAAAACCTATATATGTTGGCATGTCTATATTTATATTTAAAATACTGATTTATTTTTCTCAAAAAATAGAAAATATAAAATAGCCTCTATGCTTACCACCCACTTAACTCCTCTGACAAATACTAAAAATAATGTAAAATATTATATAATGTTAGAAAATTTATATAGCCTAAAAAAATGTAAATGCTAGCCACTTATCTTCTTCCCACCTGTATATGAAAGTACTCACCATAGCCAGGCATTGTGGTGCACTCCTATAATCCCAAATATTCTGGAGACAGAGGCAGGAGAATTCCACGGTTGAGACCAGAGGCAGTCTGAGCAACTTAACAAGACTCTGTCTGAAAATTAAAAATAAAAAAGGAATGAGAGTGAAGCTCAGTGGTAGAGCACTTGCGTATAGAATGTGTGAAGCCCTAGATTCACCCTAGCTCTCACACCATAATATAAATAATAAATAAGCAAACAAACAAAATATTCATTGATAACAATTTCTTGTGATTTCTTCCTTTCTCTGAAATGTGTATTCTTCTTCATATATGTAGCTAAATTTGAGTTTATTTTCTCAAAAAGAATCTTAACATTGTATTGTGCCTCTTTCTTTTTCCATTAAAGTACATTTTAGATTTTAGAGATCTTCTCATACTAGTACATATATCAGTATTTCATTATTTACCCCTATAGCCCAGTGTATCATTATATTCATTTATTATAATGTGTTAATCTGTTCCCTTTAAGGGAACATTTTGGTTGTTTTCAGCATTTTACTCTTAAAAAAACTTCTGTAGTGAATATCCTTATACATAAATTTAACAAACTTTTATAAGCATATTGATAGATTAAATTTTTACCATTGGGCAAAGGATATAAATATTTGAAACTTCAACAGGTGTTGCCAACTATCCTACAAAAAGAATGTAGCAATTTGTACTCTAAACGACATTGCATGAGAAAGCCCCCTATCCACACCATGGCTAGGACTAGGAAAATCAAACTCTAATTGTTGAGAGTGTAATAGGGGAGACATGCATTTTTTTTCATAATGTGTATTTCTTCAATTGTTACTGAGATTGAACATCATTTATACACAATTTATTGTCATTCATAGTTTTTGAAAAATGCCCAGTGTTTTGAAGAAATTGGTTTGCTCATCTTACTAATTCACATAAGCTTTTTGTAAATTAAGAAAATTACAATTTGTTATATCCATAAGAACTTTTCCCAAGTTACTAATTTTTTTCAAATTTGTTTTTGTAATTTATTTTCATGCAGAAGTTTTGTCATTAATATTATGAAGTCAAACATTTCAATCTTGAAATTAATAGCTAATCAAAAGAGTTCTCTGTATTCCATAATTGGGGCTAGATTCACAGATATGTTCTTCAATTTTATTTATGGCCTGATTTCTTTTTTATGTTTTAACTCTTTTAACTGTCTGAAACTTACCTTTTTTAAAATTGTTGTTTTAGTTAGTGGCAGTTTCCACACTATGTACTGAGTAGTACTTTTTGCTATAGTGTAGTTTGGATCTGCAATGTCCCCCAAAATCCCTTGTGTCAAAGTCTTCATGCCTGGCCTGTGGTGCTATTAGGAGGTGGTGGAAACTTTTGAGTGGTGGGATCTGTGGAAGGTCTTAGATCATTAGGAATATGATGGGGCTATCAAAGGAGGGGCTGCAGCCATACCACTGTGGTGTCCAATCCCATCAGATCTCAGAAGCTAAGCAGAGTTGGTCCTCGTTAGTACTTGGATGGGAGACTACCTGAGAACACCAGGTGCTGTAGGCTTAGGAGAAGGACCCGGCAACCCACTCCCAAAAAACAATCAGCCATTGAAAACACTATGAATATCATAGAAGCACTAACAATAGTGTTTCGCCTATTGTACATAGGGTGTCTATGAGTCAGGCACTGACCCCATGGCACCTAACAGCAACAATCAAAGGAGGTATTTGGACCTTAGCCCCTTCTCTCTCTCTTTGACTATTTTATCCTAGCCATGAGGTGAGGTTTTCTCTACTACAACCTTCCACCATGATGTGCTGCCTCGTAACAGGCCCACAGCAATGGGCCCACCCAACCATGGGCTGAAGCCTCCAAAACTGTGAGTCCAAATAATCTTTTCCTATTTATAGTTCTATCACATATGATACAGCAATGGAAAGCTGAGTAACATACTTTTTCTACCCCTAAAAATGACATGTCACAATTATTATCAATTCAATTCCCCTAGATGCTTTGTATATATAAAAACCTCTGGTTTTGTTGCATTGTCCTAGCTTTTCTTTTCTCTATCACATAAGAATTTTCAATATGAATAGAAAAGATTTAGCCAGGCACCGTGGCACATGCCTATAATCCCAGTGACTTGGGAGGCAAAGTCAGAAGATGAAGAGTTCAAGCCGGAGGCAGCCTGTGTAACTTAGCAAAATTGTGACTCAAAATAAAAAAAATTTAAAAGGGGGCTGGGGATGCAGCTCAGTGGTAGACAACTTGCCTAGCATGCTCAAGACCCCGGGGTCAAACCCCTAGTGCTGGGGTGGGGGTGAGTTTCACTGGACAACTTTGCCTTGATGCACTAATAAAGTATTTATTTATTTATTTGATGCATTTTATGATTATGGTTTCCTAAAGTTAAGAGAAGGAAGATAATACTTGGCATTTACTGTACCTGTATTTGCTATATCATTGAATTATTTAATACATTCCACATCATAGTACTTTTGTTGTTGTTGTTGTTAGGTGCCGTCAAGTCAGTATCCGACTCATAGCGACCCTCATAGGGTTTTCAATGGCTGTTTCAGGATTGCCTTGGGAGTGGATTGCCAGGTCCTTCTCCCATTTTTGCGGTGCTGGGAATTGATCTCGGGACCTCAGAGACTGCAGCACAGCACTCTACCAACTGAGCTTAATCCCAGCCCATAGTACTTTTATGCAAGTGTTTATCCTCTAGAATTGCAGGTGAAACAGTAAACTTCAAAGAGGACAAGTATCTGCTGCAAAGTCACATGACTAACAAGTGATAGACCTGAGAGTTAAACCTTTATGTGTCTGTCCTAAGCCTATGTTTTTCTCACAACCTTGCAGTGGCTACATCCTGTGTCAGATTCAAGAAATTACTTGACATAGTCAAAGACGAACCATGTCAGGGTCATTCTCCAGTGTTAAGCATCTCATACAGAGCTGGAATTTAAGGTAGAGTGCTAAATATCATAAGGTAGGTAGGGTAATGGGCATAGGATTCCTAAATCTCATTTAGAAATTAGAATTGTTTATTTAAGTTGGTATATGACATATGTAAAAGAACATAGGAAAGAAAAATACTGAAAAGAGAGCTTGGGTCAGATGACTTAGAGTTTTGATTACTCAGCTATAGAGTTTGTTGAGTATTTATGGTCTCATTAGAAAGCAAGTTTTTCCTTTCTATGCAATTGGGATTCCTTTTTAATTTGACTAGAGCAAGAGTCAGCCAAGTACTTCCTGCAGAGCAAATTCCATCAGCTTCTTTTTTTGTATATATAAAAATTTCATGGGAAAACAGCCACCTTTATGTGTTTACAATTTTTCTGTGGCTATTTTTTGTGCTACAATGGCAGAGTGGAAGGGTAGCATATGGATCACAATGTGTACAAATCTGTCCTTTATAGAAAAACCTTGCCAACTCTTAGAAAATGGTATTTTTGGGGCCAGGCATGGTGGCACATGCCTGTAATCCCAGCAGCTCGGGGGACAGAGACAGGAGGATTGCAAATTCAAAACCAGAGGCAGTCTATGAATAACTTAGCAACACTCTGTCTCAAAAAAAAAATTTTAAAAAGAGGGGGTGAGACTGGGGGTACAGCTCAGTGGTCCAGTACTTGCAAAGCATGCAAGCATGAGGCTCTGGGTTCAAACCCCAGTACCGAAAAAAAAAAAATTTTTTTTTCTCAAAATAACAACCATCATTAACCTACACAAACTACTTTGCTTCTATGAAAAAAATACCAAGTAAGGATTTCCAGCATTGATTCAACATTGATTATTTGATTCTTCAAATTACATTACTATGTGTCCTATCCTACTTTCTGCTGCTATAATGGAACAGCATAGAGGGTATAAATAATAAGCAAAAGATGTTTTCTGTTGCACAGATCTAGAGGCCAGAAAGCTCAAGAATGAGAGACCTTATCTATTGAGGATTTTTGTGTCATAACATGGTGTTGGTCATCACAAGTAAGCTTGCAAGTTCAGATCTATTTTCCTCTTCTTATGAAGCCACTAATCTCATGTGGTAGCTCCACCATTAATCTGTTTCTAATCCTAATTAATTCTAAAAGTTTCTACCTCTAAATATTATCATATGAATATGGAGATTAAGTTTCCAACACATAAACTTTTAGGGAGCACATTCACAATATAGTACCATCTGAAAATGTTTGATGCATATGTATATTAAAATTTGAACTAATTTAACCTTATTTTATGATGACAACTCGTCAACCATTTGATATGATTCCAAAAAGTAAATAAAATTGGAACACGAATTGATCAGTAAAGTTGGCCTAGATATAAACTATAAAATACCTCAGAAAACACTCTTAAATCTTGCAGTAATGTGAAATTTTTGAGAAATAACCCAAGGGTTATATCAAGAAAAACATAGCCTAATATAACAAGGAAATAATTCTGGCTATCATATGCAAATGAAGTTATTCCTCCTCAACTCAGGAAGAACTAGACAGAATGTTAATAGTACCGAATATTTACTTGAATTTTCATTCTTGAAGCACTTGAGTCATTAGCTAATTAGTATGAAGTACATTTGTTGAGATGTGGGAGAGGAAAATGTCAGTAGAGTGCACTGAAATGTGACTTGGCTCCAGAGTCCACTAAGCTTGCAGTCACTTCCACCTCTTCAGCTTCTTGCCTGGTGGCCATACCCGGGGCTGCTCAGAGCCTCTCCTCCAAACGCCCCCTTCCTGCTGAATGACAACCTCCTTATATATCTAAAGAGAGTGTGAATTGTTTCTAAATAACCAGTGGATAATTTTTGGACATATATGAACACAACAAAAGGGTGGAGGTGTTTTAAATTCATATGGAATAAAAGCTAATAACATTATTTTAACCAAGGTAGAAAAATGTTTCTTTAATTATTCACTTTGAGAATAGTGTTGCATGTTTAAAGATGACCTAAATATTTTGTCTGTAGCCTACATCCAGGTTTCTCAACCTTGGTACTGTTGATATTTTGGACCACCTAATTCTTAGTTGTTGGGATGACCGACCTGTGCATGATGTGTTTCACAGCGTACTTGCTTCTACCCGCTAGATGGCAGTAGCAAATGACTCATCCTCCAAACCTCCTGCAAGTAGTTATAACCAAAAATGTCTCTGTACATTGCCAAATGAATCTTGCAGGACAAAATTGGCCATGGTTAAAAACAACAGCCCTAGATAAAAATGTATGACAGACTGTGAGAGCTTGTGTACGTTATCATCTAGTTAGCAACCAAAACCATGGCTTAAAAAGGCAGCCTGCTGCTAGTGCTCTTCTCTTTTCCTTGAGAATTATATTTATTTAATAAATCTTTTGTGGGGAAGCAATATGAAGACCTGAATATTTAATCTTAAAATTAAGCTGTTTTTATTACCAGGCTCTGTCATTTACTAGCTATATGACTTGATCAGTTACTTGACCTCTAGGAACCCCTAGTTCCTTGCAATGAAAATAATTCATATAAGTATTTAGCACTGTGCCTATTATAGAATAAGTGATTAATAAATTTTGGATTATTATGGCTAATTATATTAAATTGTATTGTGATGTGTTGTTCTTCTCTATAGAATGATTTTTTTTTTTTTAATTTCCAACTCATGGAAATGCTACATGATTTGCTTTGGCCAATAAATTGTAAGTGAAATTGGCCACTTCCAAGAAGCAGCTTTAAGAACTTAGCTTTTATTTCCTGTGACAAAGTACCTGAGAAAAAACAGCCTAAAGGCAGAAAAATTTATTTCTGGCTCACAGTTTCAAAGGTTTCAGTCAATGGCTGGCTGTCACCATTGATTTTCAGCCCCTGGCAAGGCATTAATATCATAGTGAAGAGGAATAAAGCTCCTTACCTCAAGGTAGCCAGGAAACAGAGAGATGGGAAGGAGCCATGGACCACATATACCCTTCAAAGGCACGCCTTCAGTGGCCTACTTCCTCCAACCAGGCCCCACCTATGAGACTTTATTCTTAAAGTAATAGCTCATTCAGTACGAATTCATTAATGGCTTAACCCATGAATGAAGTTAACACCTCATGATCCAGGCCCCTCTCAAAAGTGCTACCAGCTAAAAACCAAATCTTCAACATACGAGATTTTTTGGACAACACTTCCTATTTGAGCCATAACCAAAACTATTCTGTCATTCCACCACTCTCTCCCCTTGCTCTCCCTAGACACCAGCAATGTCTCATACAAGTCCTATTCCTGTAGGCTAAGACCTAGAATGAAGAGAATATGGAATAGAAGCACAGCTGGCCTACAATAGGTATGTAATCTGATTATCCAGAACCATCTAACTGTGTTTGGCTTTTGTTTTTGTTTCAACTGCAGCCTAACTTGTTCTAAGCTAATTAATGAAATAATCTAATAGACATTCTTTCTGACAGTACTGGGCATCAAACCCAGGGCCTTGTGCATACTAGGTAAACACTCTACCACTGAGCTCTGTCCCTAAACCAATGTATCAAACATTTCTTCACCACTTATCACATATCAGACCTTATATTAAGGTTAAAGAGATCAATGTAACCTTCCACACTCTTCTACAATATTGTTGTTGTTAGGTGCTGTCGAGTCGTGTCTGACTCATAGCAACCCTCATAGGGTTTTCAATGGCTGACTGTTTTGGGATTGCCTTGGGAGTGGATTGCCATGTCCTTCTCCCATTTTTGAGGTGCTGGGAATCAAACCCGGGACCTCAGAGACTGCAGAGCAGTGCTCTACCAACTGAGCTAAATCCCAGCCCCTTTTTTACAATATAGAGTCCAGTGATATGGAAGGAGAAATGATGATAATGAACATAATATAATAGAGGTCATCACTCACAGAAGAAATGGATGGGCCTCTGGGTTGTAATCTGAAAAATCATTACTGGTTTGCTAGTAGAGCAGGAGAGAAGAAGAATCAGGCTAAAGGGAGCATAAAGCAGGAATTGGGGAGCAGGGGACACTGTCCTTGAAAAAAAGAGTTAGGCAGAGCTAGAGTGTGGGGTTTCACCAGCTGGGAATCAAAACCCCACATATAAAACCCACTAGTCTTGAGTTGATGAAGACACACCACTCTGGGAGCTCTTTTAGGACGGCAACTCAGAACTCAACTTTATTTCCTGTGCATCATGCTTATAAGCCTTTTGGGTCATCCAATCAGAATCTGTGACGTTTTGATGATGTTTGGGGTTAGCCAATTAGGTGACATCAGGTGATTGGGCTAACTAACCATATGATATTGGGTGACAATGACTCCGCAAGAAATTCAAGGAGGGACATGCCTTAGCTACGTTGGGCAGGGGCCATCTTGCCTCAACCTCATGGGCTCAAACTGGTTGTGCCAACAGTGAGCTGTTAGGGGCCATTTTGCCTTGCCTTGTGGACTCAAGCTGGGTGTGCCAACAGCAAGTCACAAAAGAGCCCCAGGTGGGCCTCAGGACTCAAGATGGGCTAGATAAGTGTAGAGCCAAGCAAACTCAGAGTCATGTCTCTTCCTTTGCTCTCTATGCCTCATTCCTACACTAGACCATGCCATGCATGGGCACAGGAAAAGAACAGCCACAGATAGATTAGGGTGCTTACTTGGGGATTGTTTACCTGACCATCATATCCATGTTCTCAAATTTGACATTTATATTTGGAGACAAGGAAAAACCATCAAACATTTCTGATAAAGAGGATGACAATGTCTTAAATTATCAACTCTATCATTGGCTATTTAAATATAAATATGTTAAATATGTAATGTCCTTGCAGCATTATTAAAGATTTATATCTATGACTGAATTTCTTTTCTTTTCTTTTCTTTTTTTTTTTTTTTTTTTTTTTTTTAGTACTGGGGTTTGAACTCAGTGCGTCACGCTTGCATGCTTTGCAAGTGCTGGATGGACCGCTGAGCTGCACCCTCAGCACTTTTTTTTTTTTTTTTACTTTTTGAGACAGGGTCTCGTTAAGTTATGCAGACTGCCTCTGGTCTCTAACGTGTGATCCTCCTGCCTCCAGAGCCACTGGGATTACAGGCGTGCACCACCTCTCCCAGCTTTGAATTTCTTCTTTCTCAGAACAAACTCAAAGGATGCGTGATATTTCAATCAGCTAACATGTGACTTCCCTCATACTGAATTTATTGCTTTCAGAGGATGTGATGCCAAAAGTAGAATAGCCCAGAGAATTCACTACTTATGGAATATCATTAGCTTTTTACTGATTGAAATACTGCCAGTATGATAGAGTGTTAAGGTAGTATTTCAGGGAGAAGAAAAATAGCAACAAGAGATGTAATAATAACAACAACAATAACACAATAGTGAGCAAGCCCAAAATAGGAATGGAAAGTTGTCTTTGAAAAGGATTTTGGAAATGGAAGACATCTCTTCATTATTTGCATTCTTCCTATATCAGATTCATCAGGAATCATTGTTATCTTTTCATTGAGTCTGGGCAGATCTATTCAACTGATAAATAGCTAGTACCACTTCAAAAATGTCCACTAGCCACTTAAAAGGAAATACTTAGCATCAGTCTTGTGAAACAGGATAATTTTGTTATTCACTTCATTCACTTTCCAGGGTTGAGAAAGGTATATTATGGTTCTGGGTTATTTCGAAGCAGTCTGAGTCTTGAAACTGCCCACAGAATATCCTCTCTTGATAAAAATACAGGCAGTGTCCTCTGCTATTTCTTTCTTTAATGTTTTGAAATTTTCCTTGTAGAGATCTGAAGGGTCTTCGGTTAGATTGATTCCAAGGTATTTAATTTTCTGGTGGGCTATCATGAATGGTATTTTTCCTGAAATTTCCTTCTCTTCCTGTTTAGAATTGGTGTAAAGAAAAGCTATTGATTTTTGTGTGTTAATTTTGTAGGCTGAGATTTTGCTGAAGGAGTTAATTAGATCCAGAAGTTTTCTGGTTGAGGTTTTGGGGTCTTTCAGGTATAAGATCATATCATCTGCAAATAAGGATAATTTGACCTCTTCCTTGCCAATCTGTATCCCTTTGATTTCTTTCTCTTGTCTGATTGCCTTGGCCAGGACTTCAATTACTATATTAAATAGAATCCGAGAGAGAGGACATCCTTGTCTTGTTCCAGATCTGAGAGGAAATGATTTCAGTTTTTCTCCATTTAATATAATGTTGGCCGTAGGTTTATCATAAATTGCTTTTATGAAATTAAGGTATGTGCCTGTTATACCTATCTTCTCCAGTGTTTTTATCATGAAAATGTGTTGAACTTTGTTGAAGGCACTGAAAAATGGAAAGACCTCCCCTGCTTCTGGATGTTGTTGTTGTTGTTAGGTGCCGTCAAGTAGGTATCCGACTCATAGCGACCCTCTGTACAACAGGGGAAACACTATTGTCAGTGCTTCTCTGCTGTGCATAGGGTTTTCAATGGCAGATTGATTTTTGGGAACGGGTTGCCAGGTCCTTCTCCCAAGCCTACAGCTTCTGGTGTTCCCAGGCAGTCTCCCATCCAGGTACTAACCAGGCCCGACCCTGCTTAGCTTCTGAGATCTGACGGGATCAGATGCCACAGGGTTACAGCTGCAGGCTGCTTCTGGATAGGGAGAATTAATATAGTAAAAATGGCTATCCTACCAGAAGCAATCTATAGATTTAATGCAATACCCATTAAAATTCCACTGACTAACTTTACAGGAATAGGAAAAATGATCCAAAAATTCATATGGAACCACAAAAGACCATGTATAGCCAAAACATTTTTAAGCTGCAAATCTAATGCAGGTGGAATCACAATCCCTGACTTCAAGCTATACTACAGGGCAGTGGTTGCAAAAACAGCTTGGTACTGGCACAAAAATAGGCCCGAAGACATCTGGAACAGAATAGAAAACCCAGATATACCTCAACACACCTATAGCCATCTGATTTTTGACAAAGGAGCAAAGCAAGAAAACTGGAAAAAGGACACCCTTTTCAACAAATGGTGCTGGGAAACATGGTCATCCACATGCAGAAAAATGAAAGTTGACCCGCATCTCTCAACATACACAAGAGTTAACTCAAAATGGATAAAAGATCTCAACATAAAACCAGAAAATTTAAAACTTATAGAAGGCAAGATAGGCAATACACTCCATCATATGGGCATAGGAAAGTATTTCTTTAATAGGACTCCAATTGCTCAAGAAATTGCAACAAGAATAGATAAATGGGATTACATGAAGTTAAAAAGCTTCTGCACCACAAAAGAAACAATTAATAGAGTCAGGGAAACCCCATGGAATGGGAAAAAAATCTTCACATTTTATATATCAGATAAAGGTCTAATTACTAGAATTTATAAAGAACTCAAGAAAAAAACTCCAAAAACACCAAATAACACAATACACAAATGGGCAAAGGAACTGAGTAGACAGTTCTCAAATGAAAAGGTCCATAAATCCATGAAACACATGAAAAAATGTTCCATATCCCTAGCCATTAGGGAAATGGAAATTAAAACAACTCTGAGATTTCTCCTTACACCAGTAAGAATGGCCAAGATCAATAAAACAAATAACAACAAATGGTGGCAAGGTTGCAGTGAAAAAGGAACACTATTACATTGTTGGTGGAGCTGTAAATTGGTCCAACCACTGTGGAAATCAATATTGAGATATCTTTTAAAAACTGAAAATATATCTACTGTATGACCCAGCTATAACACTACTGGGAATTTACCCAAAGGAAGATGGGTCATCATACCACCAAGACACCTGCATCTCCATGTTCAATGCTGCACTTTTCACAATAGCAAGGATATGGAATCAACCAAAGTGCCCTTCAACAGAAGAATGGATAAAAAAGCTATGGTACATATACAGGATGGAATACTACTCAGCAATCAAGAAAAATGAAATAAGGTCATTCGCAGCAAAATGGGTGGAATTAGAGAAAATTATTTTAAGTGAACAAACCCAAACTTAGAAAGAGAAACACCAAATGTTCTCACTCATATGTGGGAGTTGAATCAAAATTATAAGAAAGAAAAACCGTATTCAAAGGTTGGATCAAAATAAAATGAAAAAAAAAAAGCTAAGAATGGTGTCAATATAAATGGTCTAGAAAATGCATGCAATTGTTCTGACAAGATAATAACAAAGTTCGCTACAGGAAAAGTTTCTATCTCAAACAGAACTGGAACCCAAGTACATATAGAAAAATATTACCAGGTAAATGATAGAGAAGACTTAGATGGGGAGGGGGGAAGCATACAAGAGGGTAAGGGGGCACCTATATGAATAATGTACATCAAAATGCATATATGTAAATGCCACAATGAAAAGCATGTCAGAATGAATCACATTAAGGTGTACATTAAAAATGTCCAATTAAAAAAAAAAATACAGGCAGTTATCCTTTGCTCGTGGTATGGGAAAAGCCAGAGCATGAAGTGGTCACAGTCAGAGATGAGCCCCAAAGCATCTTGAGGGGAGAATGAAGGACAAAACTGTGGTGCTGAGATGCCAAGCAGAGTCAGGCAGCAGCCTGGAGTTTCTAGGGTTCTGGGTAGAGAATGTGTGGATGACAGAATTTCCAGATTCTTTGACAGAAACCTATTGGGAAAAATCTATTTCTCCTACAAGGCCTTCTTATACAGTCACAAATTCTCACTGCATAGACACAAATCTGATTATTCTCAAGTGTATTGTCTACCTTTGTGAACCAACCTTGGAATCCTTTGACGATCATAACTCAGGGTGCAAATCACTTTGTATGTGTTTTATGCAAGTTTAATTCTTCCATTCCAAGTTATACAGTGTTCCACAATCTTGCAATTGGAAGAGCAAAGGATAAGTACTGATTCTCTGATGGGGTTTCACAGTACCAGCTGAAATCACTGAAGATAGTTTCTCTCAGCTCTGGGAATTCACTTGAGAATCAACGCACTGCAGTCAGCCAGTGAGATCTTTAATAAGCAGGTCTGTGGATTTGAGTCCTGAGATGTATGGAGCATGGTGTGCAACCAGGTGCTTATATAGGTGGCAGCTTGCCTGCCATTCCTTATGGGTTTCCTGAAAGCTGTTTCTAGCTGTAGAACATATTCTTAACAGATAATTAATACGCTCAGCCCTTCTAACAAGTGTGTAGCCATTATATTCTTATTAATCCTTATTATGTCTCAAGTGTCTCTACATTCATGACTATTCTCTGATGTATACAATTTCATCAGTCATAACTGTCACCCAAGACCACACTCAACTGCAAAGTGATACTGAGAAAATGAGCTTAGATGTATAACTTCTTTAGCCACTCTCTGTTTCTCATTTGAAGCCCAGAGCCCCATCTCACCATTTAAATGTAAATTTAAGTTAATTAAAATTAAGTAAAATTAAATTTTAGTTCTTCATTGTCAGTAGGCACATTGCAAGTGCTCACAGATATATGTACCCAGTGGCAATCATACTGGACAGTGCAGCAGGTATAGAACACTTTCATCATCACCAAACACTCTGTTGGAAAGTGCTGCTCAAATAGTAAAAACACAAAGGAGGGAAGAAATTCTACCAAGCTTCCATAATGCCTTGTAGTGTTTACCATACAGAAGATCTTGAACATCTTAGTTGAATGAACTCCTGGTTGAAGGGTTATTTTATTTTATTTTATTTTTGCAGTGCAGGGGATTAAATCCAGGGCCTTGCACATGCTAGGTGAGTGCACCACCATTTTGATCCACCCCGGCCCCTTTTTTATTTTTTGTTTTGAGACAGGGTCTTGCTAAACTGTGGAGGCTGCCTCTGGATTCAAACTTGTGATTCTTTAGCCTCAGCTTCCCAAGTTCCTGGGATTACAGGTGTGTGCCATGGCACCCAGATCAAGGATCCTTTTAAAAGCTTTCTTATCTACTTTTTGTAATCCAAATACTTTATGTCCTCACTGATTAATATATTTTATATTTAGAATGAAAGTGATAACAATGAGTGAATTAGAAATTTTGTACAAGTTTGTCTAAAATTAAATGGATCACCTACAAATTTTGATCCTCTATTCTACAAAATTCAAGTAAACACATGAGACAAATAAGACAGCAGCTTCTTAAGAGATTTAATGCCACTTTCTGTGCCAGCTAGTCTATAAAATATTAATGAGGACATTTGTGGTAATAAATGTTAATACATTCTATTGAATGTGTGAGTGCTAGCAGATGATTCTTTATAGTGTGATTTGGTAGTAGAAAGAGATTATTAAAACAATATATTAATTTTCAGGAGGCTGAAAATAGTTCTCAAATTCATATCTGCAGTTTTTAATAATTTTCTACTAATTATTTTAATTGGAAGAAGGGCAATATTTTACAATGGAAAGTGTTGGAAATCAGAAACTAAAATCTTAGGTACAGAAAATAGCTGAACCTTGCTCTCTTGTTCTTGATAATATTGCTGTGGTTAGAATGAATAACAAGCATCTTATGGGCCTTCCATACATGAATGGAAGACATAAGAATTCACCTCAAATTACTTAGTGAACATATTTTGAAATGTAGTGTCACTCAATATGTAGTATTGAGAGAGTTCAAAAATGTTGCTGATATATTAAAAACCAACTTTAATTTGCACATATGCCAACCAAAAAAATCCTCAGTTGAGAAATACTCATTTGAATGTGTAATTTATGTAATATTTCTTGGACCACTCAAAAATGAAAACACAATTTTGAAATTTATTTTTTAACTAAACTTTGAATCATCTAACTATTGATATGTATCTAGCAGTTATGATTCTATGCAAACATTAATTAAATTTCCTTTCTGCAAGGTTGAAGATTTCATATGATAATTCTTATGATTATATTAATATATAGTTATTTTTTGGGAAGTTAGTAAAAGCAGAGAGAAATGCTCTCCAGCATTTCCAAGTAAAACTCAAATTTCTAAGCCAGTGATTCTTCTAAAGTTGCAAAGGCATGCCACGAATATTCTTGTAAGATTTCTGCTTTATATAGCACAACTCACTTATTCAGCAAATTCTTATGAAATATCATCCTCATGGAACTTAGAACTGCCTAGGAAAATTTCAAAGCAAAACCAATCTAATAGTGGTTGGTTTGTAACTAATGGGATTCAGGGTACCCTACCTCAGCTATATCTTAAGCTGGGGGAAACTGAGGGAATTTGAAGCAGATCATAAAACTCAGGAAGGATTTTCTGATGTTCTGAAGTAAGTCATAAGATCGTCTGCACAGAGGAAACAAACATCTTTAGTTCTGAAGACACAGGACAAAGAATCTCAAGAAACAAGTCTTGCTAAATTTGTCCACTTCGTTATCATTTGAGGGTACAAAAAACATGTTGAACAGAACAAGACGAATTTGCTATTATTTCAGCTTTTTGAGTGTTTTAATTTTTTCATATGTGTCTGAGAGAGGGGAAAAGAAACAAGAAAGAAAATAGTTAATAGGTGAGAGTAGCCAAAGAAATTTGATTTTTTAGTGGAGGGAAGGTTGTAATAGTCAATGATAAACTGGTGTTTGGACTGAAATGTTAGTCTTCCCCATCTCCTTGACCTTCTATCAAGGCCACACATAGACAAAACTACTCAGGGAAATCTTTAAAAAAAAAAAAAAAAAAAAAAGTGCCTTTTTTAAAACTAGCCTGCTATTGAACTAAGTAAAATGGGCCCATTTTTCTACATGAACCCTGATCTCACTATCAGTATTTTAGACACAAATACTCAATCCCTTTGAGATTTTAGAGCTGGGTTATTTAGGAAATTTTATGAATCTTCTTAAACCATTTTATGTTGGTTAATCTTGGTTGTCACCTTGACTGGATTAAGAAATGCCCAGGAAATTGGCAAAGCAAAGTTGTGGCTGTGATTGTGAGCAATTGGCAAGTGGGTCAGTGAAGTGGGTGAGAAAGATCCTCCCAGTGTGCAGGCGGCACCATCCAACAACCTGGGGGCCCAGATAAAACAAAAATCAGAAGACGGTGGAAGCTCTCTCACCGGCTTCCATGATTCTTGACTTTTGCTGCTGCTGTTGCCTGTGGCCTCAGACTCCATATTGCTCAGCCCTGCAATGTGAACTTGTACCAGCAACTCTCAAGGAAGCTTCCAGACCTGCAGCCTCTGTCTGGGGCTGAATCATTGGCTCCTCTTATTCTGAGACTTCCAGCTTCTTGGACCGAACAGCTACTGTTTTCCCCATCCCTCCAGCCTGCAGATGGGGACCACCCAGCCTCTGATCCCATGAGCGAAACCAGTAAATCCCCACTTGTTTTTATATATACATTCTATTGGATCTGTTCCTCTGGAGAATCCTAATACACTTTCAATTCAAAAACCAATGTGTGTTTTCCAAGGGCTATCAGAAGAAGAACTATCTTTTCGAGCTCTCCCTATCCTCCCTTGACACAAACAGTCAATATACTCCAGCATCACTGTAATGTTTCTTTAAAGCAGTGGTTCCCAGGGTGTTGGACATCAACATCCCCTGGATCTCATTACAAATGCCAATTACTTGCCCACCCCACACCTAGAGAATCAGAAACTGTGGGCTAGGCCCACCACTCTGGACTTAAACAATCCCTGCAGGTGTTTTTGATGCAATAACAAGATGAGAATCACTGTTTTAATATAAAACCTGTGTGGGCAGATACAACAGTTGCTGTAGAAACAAAGGAATTATTAAGCCAATGAACAACTGCAAATTATGAAAGGGACAATAAGAAGCCTGTAGAGCCTTGCTTTGTTTCAAGTGCTGAGATCAATGGGCATCACTGAGGGCCAGCAGGGAACAGTGATTTAGAGTATAGACTTGGAGGCAGAATCTTTACCCGTAACTCTCACCTTTGCCATTTAAAACTCTGTGACTGGAAAACAACTGCCTTAAATTTTATGCACCTCAATTCTTCACTAAAAATATATATAACTCTAAAGAGTTGTTAAAAGAATTAATGAGTTAGTATTTGTAAAGCATTTACAACACTACTTGTCACACAAAATTATAAAAGTGCTGGTCATTTTATAATTATCAATATATAGTGCATAATTTTACATTGTATTAATAAAACACTTTAGTCCAATTATACTCTGCATTATCCCTATTTTATACATTGTAGATCCTGAATCTTAAAGAATTTAAGTAACTTGGTGAGTTAGGATCCTTTCAATTATAAGTATTAGAGAATCTAATTCAAAATGTGTTAATTAAATATATATATATATATTGGTTGCATAGCTGAAAATTCCCAAGGTAAAGTCAGAATTATTGTATCAGGACCTATGTTCTTTCCATTTTCTGCCCCTTAATTCGGGGAGGACAGCTACATATTCCAGGTCTACCTCCCCACTTCTGCTAACTCCTACCTGAAAAGCTCTCTCTCTCTTCCCCACACCTTGACAAACTCTCTGGGCTCTCTTGCAAGAGCCTGACTTGAAGGCTGTGTCTGTCTTTGAGCTAGATATTATTGTCTTTTGATGAATATATGGATTATTTAGCCCAAAACAAATGATTATTTCTCCAACTTGGGATGGGGTGATGTTAGGGTCCATGTTGGTATCAAACCTCAAGCTCATCAGTGAGAGACAGACATTTGATGCCAGTGGAGAAACCAAAGAACGTATGAGGATCTATAGGCAAGACTGACATGCTTTCTTTCAGGATGTACCTCTCCTAGCCACCAGTGATGACAGAGGGGATTATAAGGCTTCTACATAGAAGTGGTTGATCACCAGCTCATGGTTCAATCATGCCACAGTTATATATAAGATAACAGTATATGTGCATGCAGGTGGATACACAACAATGATTTAGTAGGGTGTCAAAGGCGCTTGCGTTAATTGGGAAAGGATGCATAGTCACTGTGTCCCATTAACTCTGCCTGTTTATATTTATATTATCATTTGGGTCAGCGTGACCTGGCCTGACAGGTGAGACCACTTTTACTCCCCAAAGGAGGAAAACAAATCATGTTTCTGCAATAGAAATAATAGGCATAAGGATAAGAATGAAAACAACTATTGACTACATATACCTAAGGTTACTCAGGAATCAGTGGCAACCCTCAAAATGAGATCTGTTTGACTTGGAAGACCTTTAAGCCTTCTCAAATACTACTTCTGGAAATTAGACATTTTGCTGTTCACTATTTACCAAACATCATGCTTCATCCTTGGAATGTAAAGCTGTAGAAGAGACAGATGGGCCCTAAGGAGCTCTAGTTAAAGATAGAGGCAGGTGTAAAGAGGAAATGATAATGCAGTGATTAAGGTGCTCAGACAGATGCATGAGGGACTCATTAATAGCAATTAGAAGCACTTTCTCTATGATCATTAATCACCAGCCCACACTTCAGAAGTCCAGGATAACCACCCTTCCTTTGGCAAGAAGCACCAAGGAAGACAATATGTTAACAGAGAAGGTTTATCTCCTAGAGGAAGGAGAAATTGTCCTTAGTTACTCTAATTTGGCCAAAGCAACAATTGATCTTAGTGCTAAGTTTTAGCAAAGTTACTGTATCACATAAACAAAAATAAGAAAAAAAATTAAGTAAAACATAAAAAAGAACATGCCACCATGATGCATTTAAATAGATATTCTCCGTTGATATCTTGAAAGACCCAATGTTTTTCTTCAGACCTTTTCTAAAGCCTCACAGAAAGCCTAAGTTCATTGACAAAGAAAAATAATTTTCTTTGGCACTAACAGGTGAAATCGTTCATTTAATGCAAAAGTGATACTGGATAAAATAGAAAGCTGAAGATGAAGCCACACTGACCAACAATCAGAGCTCTGCACTCAGTGTTCATATGCTGCACTTGGCTTACAAGGCAGAATGGCCACGCTACAGTAAACAACCCAGACTTTTCACTCATTTCAGGTTAAATTTTAAAAATTTATAATAGAAAATAAATCCAAGATGAATAGCACACAGCATTTCCTTGTTAAACTTGTGAACTGGAGGAAACAATGCAATTCTAATACTACTAATCTGCTTTGGAGTTAAATTCTGGGTACAAGAATAGAGATAAAAATCATTCTATCATTTTATGAAATGTTACTTGTTTGTGTGATGGTATACTATAACTTCAAAGGCTGCTAGTTATCAAACTATTCATAATGGATTATTTAGTTCCTATTATGGTCTGGAAAATTCTTTAGGAACAGCAGCACTCTTGCTTACTAGCATCCACCTGTCAATGGTCTTTTCTACACAATCTGTCTTGGACATCTGCTAAGGAAAAAATGGACTAAATAAATTAATTCAGACATTAACTGTGAAAAAAGAATGCATGAAATGAAATTTGAATATCATCTCTATAATGCTTTAATCAGAAAAAATAATAAATGTACTTTTCACTTAGGATTAAGCTACAAATGGAGTAAAGCTTAACATTTGACAAAACTGGCTAATGCTTTTAACTAAGCTAATAATTTTTTAGAATAATTGGTTTCACTATTTAATACCTTAGATATAGATAGATATTATGGACGGTATGTTTGTGAACCACTTCCTCAATTCATATGTTGAAGCCCTGACTAACCGCCAGTATAGGTGTATTTAGAGTAAGGAAGTAATTAAGGTTAGATGACGTCAGAGGGATTAGTGTCCTTATAAGAGGTACCAGGGAGCTTATATGATCTTGGACTTTTCTCAAGAACTGTGAGAAAGTAAATTTATGTTGTTCAAACCATCTATTATGCTATTTCATTATAGTCACCCTGCTACTATAATAGACAAGGTCATTGTCCATATGTATGGTTATTATAGCTGCCCATCTATATATTAATGAAGAGATATTATAGATCTCATTAAATGTCTATTACTGAAATGATTCATTGGTAGTGATCATTATTTTTCTAATTTTCCAGTCTAGTGGTGGTGTTGTTAGGTGCCGTCGTGTCAAGTCTGACTCATAGCGACTCTGTGTACAGCAGATCAAAACACTTGCCAATTCTGTGCCAGGCAAACCATCTTATTTATGTTTAAGCCCATTGTTGCAGACACTGTGTTAATCCATCTGGTGGAGGGTTTTCCTCTTTTGCGTTGACCTGCCACTCTTCCAAACATGATGTCCTTCTCCAGGGATTGATCTTTCCTGACTACATGTCCGAAATATGTAAGACACAGTTTGGCCATTCTTGCTTCCAAGGAGCACTCTGGTTGCACCTCTTCTAGGACAGATCTGTTGGTTCTTTTGGCAGTCCATGGTATATTCAATAGACATCTCCAGCACCACAATTCAAAAGCATCAATTCTTTTTCTGTCTCTCTTGTTCAATGTCCAGCTTTCACAACCATATGATGTCATTGAAAATACCATGGCATGAGTCAGACGCACCTTCGTCTTCAATGTGACATCTTTGCTTTTCAATACTCTAAAGAGATCTTTTGCCACAGCTTTTCCTAGAGCAATGTGTCTTTTGATTTCTTGACTGCTGCTTCC
>VMDO01010003.1:20000-73936 GCA_007922755.1 Pedetes capensis | reverse complement strand
GGGAGACCGCCTGGGAACACCAGAAGCTGTAGGCTTGGGAGAAGGACCTGGCAACCCCCTCCCAAAAATCAATCTGCCATTGAAAACCCTATGAACAGCAGAGAAGCACTGACAATAGTGTTTCCCCTGTTGTACAGAGGGTCGCTATGAGTTGGATACCGACTCGACGGCACCTAACAACAACAACAACAACAACAAGTTCCAAATGGGCTGGGATTTAGCTCAGTTGGTAGAGCGCTGCACCGCAGTCTCTAAGGTCCAGAGTTCAATTCCCAGCACCACGAAAATGGGAGAAGGGCCTGGCAATCCACTCCCTAAGGCAATCCCGGGCCAGTCAGCCATTGAAAACCCTATGAGGGTCGCTATGAGTCGGATACTGACTCGACGGCACCTAACAACAACAACAACAAGTTCCAAATGGGGCTGGGATTTAGCTCAGTTGATAGAGCACTGCTCTGCAGTCTCTGAGGTCCTGGGTTCAATTCCCAGCACCGCAAAAATGGGAGAAGGATGTGGCAACCTACTCCTGAGGCAATCCAGAAACAGTCAGCCATTGCAAACCCTATGAAGGTTGCTGTGAGTCAGACACGACTCGATGGCATCTAACAACAAGTTCCAAATGTGTACAAATACATCAAACCCTTTGACATTTTTCCTCAAACAAGATAAAATGTTTCATGCTTTGGCAGTCATCTTGTGACCGTGGAGGAAAAGACTATAAGATATGGCACAAACCCGGGTGTGGTGCACATGCCTGTAATCCCAGCACTGAGGAGGCTGAGGTAGGAGGATCAATGTGAGTATGAGGCCAGCTGGGGCTGCACAGTGAGGCCTTGTCTCAAAAAATAAATAATAAGTAAAAGTATTGGAAAAAATGGTACTGCACAAGAAAGTGATTACTTGATTTTTAACTTGGACATCCCTGAGTTGCTGGCCCAGATGCTACCTACTTGCAAGATTTTCAATGTGAGAAAAGTAATCACTTACTTCTTATTTTTTTGTGATACTGGGGGTCGAATCCAGGGACTCGAGCTTGCATGCTCTGCAAATGCTGCACCACTCAGCTGCACCCCAACCCTTTTTCCTTTGTCTGAGACAGGGTCTAGCTAAGTTACACAGACTGCCTCTGGTCTTGAACTTGCGATCCTCCTGCCTTGGTCTCCAGAGCCACTGGGATTACAGACGTGCACCACCCCGCCAGCCATTTAGGTTTTTGTGTGTGTGTGTGTGTGTGTGTGGTACTGGAGGTTGATCCCGGGGCCTCACGCCTGCATGCTTTGCAAGTGCTGGACCACTGAGCTGCACCCCCAGCCCTTTTATTTTTTTTTCCTTACTTCCTGAGACAGGGTCTCGCTAAATTACATAGACTTCCTCTGGTCTCGAACTTGCAATCCTCCTGGCTCCGCCTCCCAAGCCGCTGGGATTACAGACGTGAGCCACCACGCCCAGCTCCATTTAGTTTTTTAAGCAACTGTCAACCACCCTTTGGTCAGTAGAAGCCAGGAGCATCCCTAACTGTATGGCTGGAGGCTCTAACCTTGGCCTAGAGTACTTTGATAATTACAACTTGTCGTGGCCTACTCGCTGATCCAAAACAATTAAAATACAAAACAGCTGCTATTGCTGAGTGCTTTGCCACTTGTTCACTTAATCTTCACAACCTTCAGGGGTGGATACTCCCATAGGGGAAGCTGAAGCTTAGAGGTCAAATCACTTGCCAGGGCCACAAGCCCAGAGGCTTCTGATGCAGCACCTGGGGCCTCGCTGCAGCCTTGCCTGCTTATAATTCCCTCTGCAAGCCCCTGGCAGGCATCTGTGAGCTGAGGCAGTGCCTTGTGTTCTCAGAGCCCTGGGCTCACCCCTCATAGCACTGTCACTGCAGTGCTAGGGCCTCCCCGTCTGTCTCCTTCACTTCTTCCTCTCTTCTATCAGACCTACTTCTAGTGGCAGATCAGCTTTCTGTCACTCTAACAACACTGAATATAATCAAGTTAAAAAGAGCGAAGGTTGGTTGATTTGGGCCTGGATCAGTTTGTCTGTTGCCTTTAGTCCTGTGGCAGCCTAAGCCTCCATGAGGGGATCTCTCTGGTGGGCCTTGCTTCCTGCTACAAAACTAGTTCCTCTGCAGATCAGAGTGCCTTCTCTCATGTCTGTGGACCCCCTGCCCCCCAAGATTTTCCTATCACCAACAATCCCGGGCATCACTGTCCTACTTTCTACACCACCCTCCACTCTTCTCCAGTGTCCCTTAGCCCCCAGCTCAGCATCACAGTCCTGTACCTGAGTGATCTTTGGACCACAGAGAAATTAACACTTGTTTTTTAGCGGGGTTTAGTGGTGCAAATCTATAATCCCAGCCCTCAGGAGGCTGAGGCAAGAAGATTGTGAGTGTGAGGCCAGCCTGGGCCACAGAGTGAGACTCTCTGTCAAAATTCAAAAGAAAAGAAAAAAAGAAGATAAAAAGAAACTTACTCTTCCCCTTTGCAAGATAATGTGAAAAACCTGGGAAAACACCAAGAAGGATTAGAAGAAAAATGAGGGCAATTCCACCATCTAGTGGCAGCCACTGTCAAGGCCCTGTGTGACCTACTGTTTTCTACGCGAACACAAAAGATGGGGCTGCTTCCAAACTTCTTCAGGTACATCAGCCCCCTCAACTTACCCTTGAACTTCCATGCTTCCCTCTCCTCTTAACTGTTCTGCAAACTCCAACTGTCTACAACCAATGTTACAACAAGGCTACCATAGGAATTGCTGTCCCTTTTTCTTTTCTTTTCTTTCTTTTTTTTTTTTTTTTTGTTTTGTTTTGTTAGGTGCTGTCGAGTCGGTATCCGACTCATAGCGACCCTCATAGGGTTTTCAATGGCTGAGTGCTTCAGGATTTCCTTGGGAGTGGGTTGCCAGGTCCTTCTCCCATTTTTGCGGTGCTGGGAATTGAACTCGGGGCCTCAGAGACTGCAGCGCAGCGCTCTACCCACTGAGCTAAACCCCCGTCCCTTTTCCATAGACAAGGAAAATGAGACCCAGAGAGGGGAAGTATCTTGTCTGAGGTCACACAGCATTGAATGAAGGGGGCACGGTTGGAGTTGTGACTCAGCTGTCTGGATCTAAAGGCCATGTCTCCAATGGGAATGAGTTTTCCATTCAGATTCCCTGGCTTCAAAGCCTACCAGGAGGGACTCTGCAGTGGTCGGAAGAACCACAGGCTAATGGGCAGGGAATGTGATGCAGTGGTACAATCCCTGCCTAGCATGTGCAGGGCCCTGGGTTTGATCCCCGGCAACACACACGCAGCGCTTGTCGAATGCGTCAACTTAAGCTCTCCGAACTGGGAAAATCCCATCTGCTGAGAAGCAATGGGTTTGTAACCTCTTTTGACAGAAAGTGCTCGGTTGAATTTAGGAAGGGTGGCCCTGTCCCGCCAGGACTCAGGAGCCTGGAATCTGGTACCAAATGTTCCTTGAAGATACAGGGGGAGAAAAATTAAAAATAAGTAAACAAAAAAGATTTCGCAATGGTGCTGTTTCCAAATTCCTTGCAATACCGCAGGTTGGCGAGGGATGCTCAGTGCGCAACGTGGACTCCAGTCCAGGATCAGGCTTCGCTTGGCTTCCTTGGGCTCTGGAATTGGAGACCGTCCTCGCCCGTTCCCCACCTACTGACCGGGTTCGCCCACCGCGAATGGCTTCAAACCACACCTTCTAACGAGCTGGTCGTGGGGATCCCAGTCCAACTCCCACACCTCCCGCCCCCGCCCAGCTTCTGGGCACCACGTCTGCGCCTGCGCACCGTAGGTCCACATCCGCCCCGGAACCCTAAAGAGACCGGGCGCTGCGCCGCACCCGGAACGCAAGGGGCGGACACTTCCGGTCTCGCGCTTCCGCTTCCGCTTCCTAGCCTCCAGCTAGGCCCGGGCTCCGCTGTCGCGAAGAGGTTGTGGTGTCGACTGGTTTGAGGAGTTTGGAGGTGAGGGAGGGTCAAGCGGGGAGGCCGGGCATCCGGGAGAAGGGTCCGGGTCTCGGCCGCCGCCGAGGGTCCACGAGCCGGCGGGAGGCTTGGGGAGCGGGGCCTGGAGAAGGGGCGGAGGCGCGGGTGCAGGGTTTGGGGCACGGGAGGACGAGTGTCCTGGGGTCAGGGGCGGCGGACGGAAGACTCTAGCGGGAGTCTCAGGGCTTGGGAGGCGTGAATGCTGAGGCTTCCGGGGCCGGGGGGACCCCGCAAGCCTGATCTCCTGGTGACTTCCCCCCCACCCCGACTCCCGTGTCATTCCAGCCATGATAGAGGTGGTGTGCAACGACCGCCTGGGGAAGAAAGTCCGCGTGAAGTGCAAGTATCCGCGGGGCACCGGGAGGGAGCGGCCTCCGGGGATGCCTGGCTCCTGAGGCTGGGCACCCAGGCTGGGTCGCGGGGGGCTTCTTGTTTACCCTGGGAGAGGGGGCGGATGGGATCCTGGCCGAGTCACGGCCTCAACCCCCGGAATGTCACCATTCCCGCTCCACCTCTCCCTCCCGTTTGCCTTAACATCCCTGCACCCAGCACCGATGACACCATCGGAGACCTTAAGAAGCTGATCGCGGCCCAAACTGGTACTCGTTGGAACAAGATCGTGCTGAAGAAGTGGTGAGTACCGCGGTAGAGGTGTGGGCTGGTCGGGACCAGGTCAGAAGGTCTTAATTGGGGGCGTGGCTGCAGGTGGCCGTTTGCTTGAGGGCTCAACCTGCCTCAGGGGCAAAGAGCGTCTTTTAGGCGTGTCTCTGAAAAGCCTCTATTTCTCTATTCCGTAGGTACACAATTTTTAAGGACCACGTGTCTCTGGGGGACTGTATCCTTTGCATTACTTCTTTTTTGTGTGTGGTACTGGGGGTTGAACCCAGGGCTTCAGGCTTGCGTGCTCTGCAAGTGCTGGACCACTGAGCTGCGCCCCCAGCCCATTTTTTTTTTTTACTTTTTGAGACAGGGCTTCACTAAATGATGCAGACTGCCTTTGGTCTCTTGTGATCCTCCTGCCTCTGCCTCCCAAGCCGCTGGGATTATAGGCGTGCACCACCGCACCCGGCTGCATTACTTCTTAAGAAAGAGTCTGCATACTCATCCCAGATCCTCTTAGTTCTGTACCGAAACCCAAATGAAATGAAACACCTACGGTGTTTAACTTAGAATGTGGTACACGGTACGCATTGAGACAATAGAAGCGATGTATAATAATTTTGTTGTGGAGCGGGGTGGTTGATGAAACAGTCTGACCTGGCCCCAAAGGACTTTTTTGACACTTCAAGTTCAAAATATTTATTGCGGAATTCCACCTGAATGCTTGATGCGAGATCAGGGTGGAGTGAAACTCAGGCATGTCTGTTGTGCAGGAGTATGATCTTTATTTTTTTTCAGTACTGAGTGTTGAACCCAGGGCCTTGGGCCTGCATGTTTTGCAAGTGCTGTACCACTGAGCTGCACCCCCAGCCCACTTTTTTACTTTTTTGAGACGGGTCTTGCTAAATTACAGACTGCCTCTGGTCTTGAACTCGTGATCCTCCTGCTTCTGCCTCCTGAGTCGCTGGGATTACAGGCGTGAGCCACCATACCCAGCTATGATGGTTTTTTATAGTTTGGAGTCTCTTCAAATCAAAATGGCTCAGTCCAAAATTGCTTCCTTAGTCTGGGGCTAAGTCCTGGGGCCATGTGGATCCAGCTGTGGGTAGGTGAGGGGTGGGTGGAGCCCCCCGTGAAGATTCCTTAACACCTTCACTTCAGATGAAATCCACGATGGGATGAACCTGGAGCTCTATTACCAGTAGAGCAGAAGTCCTTCCCCTTGCCCTGCTCTCCTCTCCCACCCTCGCCTCTCACCACCCCTAGTATGGAGGCTTGTTTTTAAAAACTCATATTAATAAAAACTTAGATGCTGCTTTTTTGTCATCTTTGTGTGAGAGCTGTCTCATAAAGGGAAGGCTGGCACGTGGCCATTGCTATACCGTCAGTACATGGCTGTTCAGCGAGAGTTCAAGACCAGCTGGAACAATGAGGGAGGAGTAGCGTGGCAGATGGAGAGCCCAGAGCTCTGGGGTTTGCTTTGGGTCTCTGAAGGTCAAGAGACACTGGGAGAATCTGCACCTGGTGGTGCACGCCTGCAATCCCAACACTCAGAAGGCTGAGGCAGGAGGATCGCAAGTTCAAGGCCAGCCTGGGTACGCAGCAACACCCTGCATCAAAAACAAGTGACTCCTGGAGTGTTGCCATCCTAATAGACCATGGAGTCCCTGGACAGGGACAGTGGATATAGTAGTTAATAATGTAGTTTCTCGATTCAGAGTCTGTATGCCAGCTTTGTTACCGACAGCTGAATCCTAGTGTTGCCCTTGGCCTTGTCTTCTCACAGACCAGGAGAGGGGGCTGGCCTGCCCTCCTCCTGGCCCTTCTCCAGAGCCTCATATATCTGTTCTCCCCTCTCCTGACCTCCTTAAGTCTTTGCTACAGCTTGAGCCTCACCAAAACTCATGATGAAACTTACTCGCCCATCATAAGGTATTTTGAGGTGGTACCTTTAAGAGATGATTAGGTCACAAAGGCTCTACCCTCACGAATGGCTGGGAGTCCATCTCTCAGCTGGCTCTGTCTCTTGTGGGCTCCTCTTGCCCTGTGACTTTGTGTGACATTGGGACTCTGCAGCGAATCCTCACTGACAGGAAGGCCCTCACCAGATGTGGCCCCTTGGTGTTGGAACTTCCAAGAGGACTGAGCTGAATACACGGGGTTTTTTGGTTTGGATTTTTTGAGACGGAGTCTCCTTGCATAGCTCAGGCTGGCCTGGAACTTGTGATCCTTTTGCCACTGCCTCCTGGGTGCTGAAATCACAGACCTGCACCAGCACATTGTTTTGGTTTTTAGAGAGAAAATGTTGCTATGTTGTAATCATACCTCACCCTCCAAAGTAGCTGTAAGCCATTATTCTTTTTTTCTTTCTTTTTTTTTTTTTTTTTTTTTTTTGCGGTACTGGGGGTTGAGCCCAAGGCCTCATGCCTGCATGCTCTGCAAGTGCTGGACCACTGAGCTGCACCTCAGACCATTTTTTTTACTTTTTGAGACAGGGTCTCGCTAAGTTACGCAGACCGCCTCTGGTCTCGAACTTGCGATCCTCCCACCTCCGCCTCCTGAGCCGCTAGGATTACAGGCGTGCGCCACCACGCCTGGCCGGAAACCATTATTCTTTACAGTTACCCAGTTTCTGGTAATAGCACCACAGCAAAGACTGGCAGCCTTCTTTCCCTTTTCCAAACTGGAACTAAAGGAACTAACTTTAGTTCTAACTAACTGCATTTTCTGTGTGTATACTCACTGACATGTTGTGAAGCGGGGAGGTGAAATAAAGCCTGGCTGAACATCCATGATTCCTGATACTTCGTTTTTGTTTTTGTTTTTGTTTTTGAGACAGAGCCTTGATGTGTAATTAAGCTGGCCTCAACCTCATGTGAGTCCTCCTGCCTCAGCCTCCTGAGTGTTGGGATTATGGGATTACAAGTCTGTGTGATGGCACGTGGCCTGCACTTGCTGGCAAGATAAAACTGAGACCATAATGGACAGAGGGACGCAGGGTGGTGTAGGCCATAAGAGTCAGACCAACATGGTTTGAATTGGATCATAGCAATAGGATTCAGGGAAGTCATCCTCTCTGATCCTCCAGTCCCTCTATGAAGAGACTCTGTGATGGCACCTGCATCTCAATAAGATAATGCAACTGAAACAGCAGCATGTCTGGTACACAGCATTGTTATTTATCTCTAGCTTTTTCCTCCAGGTAGGAACAAACAGGAGGCCAAGTGCCCCGGCTGTCTGTCCTGACCATAGGTCCTAGTGTTGACCTAGGCCTTGTCCTGTCACAGACCAGGAGAGTGGGCTGGGCCTGGCCTCCTCCTGGCCCTTCTCTGTTGTTGTTAGGTGCTGTCGAGTTGGTATCCGACTCATAGCGACCCTCATAGGGTTTTCAATGGCTGAGTGTTTCGGGATTGCCTTGGGAGTGGATTGCCAGGCCCTTCTCCCATGGCCTTTCTCTAGAGCTTCGTATATCCATTCTCCCTTCTCCTTATGGACCCCGCTGATCCTCAGTACATAAACCTGTTTACATCTAGACCCCCACCCCTGCCCTAGGTTCCACCCAGTCTTCTGCCTGCCTTTCTTGGGAATGGGCCAGTGGCTGCCTGGGATGCTGCAGGCCTGTGGCTGTTGAAGGCCGTCTCTCCTTGGTCTCCACTGGTCACCTCCTTCCCCATGCCTGTGGCTTCCTCCGGACATACTGGAAACATCTCTCCTTGTGTTGTGGGTCTTTCTATTCCTAAGCTTTCTCACCGTTACCTGTTTAACGACAAAAATTTTAAAGATTACTTGGCAGATTTAACAAGGTGATGCTTTCATTCAAATCGGCATTGGACGCACACCAGCCATAGAGAAAACCCTTCTTAGCCCATTCTTCAGAGATCAAGCCTTTTTTTTTTGTTTTTGTTGTTAGGTGCCATTGAGTCGGTATCCAACGCACAGCGACCCTCATAGGGTTTTCAATGGCTGACTGTTTTGGGATTGCCTTGGGAGTGGATTGCCAGGCCCTTCTCCCTTTTTTTGTGGTGCTGGGAATTGATCTTGGGACCTCAGAGACTGCAGCGCAGTGCTGTACCAACTGAGCTAAATCCCAGCTCATAAACCTTTTTTAGTGACTTTATATAAACATCACTTTATATAAACTTTATATAAAGTTTATATAGTGTTGCAAGTTGCAAGTTATATAGTTTATAAAGTTTATATACTTTATAAGTTTATATAGTGACTTTATATAAACATCAATTTTGTTTTTAAAACATGGCTATGCCAGGGGCCAAGGGAGTGTAGCTCAGTGATAAAGCAAGTGCTTAGCGTGCATAAGGCCCTGGGTTCAATTCCCAGAACCAAAAAACAAAGTATGCTAATATACACTTGTTTAAAAAAATTAAGTTTCTTGCTGGGTGCGGTGGCGCAAGCCTGTAATCCCAGCGGCTCGGGAGGAGGAGGCAGCAGGATCGCATGTTCAAGACCAGAGGCACTCTGCGAAACTTAGCAAGACCCTGTGTCAAAAAGTAAAAAAAAATGGGCTGGGGGTGCAGCTCAGTGGTCCAGCACTTGCAGAGCATGCAAGCACAAGGCCCTGGGTTCAACCCCCAGTACCAAAAAAAAAAAAAAAGTTCAAGGTCAGATACAGCTTGCAAAACGTAGTGAGATCCTGATTCAAAATAAAAGAGTAAAAAATGTTAGGGGTGCAGGTCAATGGTGGAGCACTGCAAAGCATGTGTAAGACCCCGGGTTCAACCCCTAAGTACCACAAAAAACGACAAAGAAAGCTGTGTGTTAATAAATGTCGCCCCATTAAGTTTTGGGAGAATTTGTTTTGCAGTAGATGCCTTGGTACAACCAGTGATGCATTTCAGCAGCATCCAGCACCTAGTAGGATGCACTGAGGCGACCCTGTGGTCTGTGTCATTTCCTCACCAATCACAAGCAACCTCAGTCTCATTATGAGACAATGCCAAGAAAGCCTAACCCGGAACATAAAAAGAACAGTTGGGAAAACTAAGGGAACAAAAAGTCTGAAGGTTAGAGCTGGGCATGTTGGTGCCTGCTTGTAATCCCAGTGACTCAGGAGGCAGAGACAGGAGGATCGTGAGTTTGAGGCCAGAAGCAGCCTGTGTAACTTATCAAGACCTTATCTCCAGGTAAAAAATAGTGCAGCTCAGTGGTACAGCACTTGTAAAGTATGTGTGAAGCCCTGGCGTTCAACCTTCCAGTACCCCCCAAAAAAATCTGAAAGTAGTTAACAGTATTATACCTATTTTCACTTCTTATTTATTAAAAATAATTTTTTGAGGCTGGTTGTTGCTATATAGCCCAGCCTGGCATCCAATTTGCAATCCTCTTGCCTCCGCCTTCCTGAATGCTGGGATTACTCTTATATTTTAAAATTATTCTAGGGAAGGGTTTATCAGTGTTGGCAGTCTTGATATACTGGGGTTGAGTAATTCTTTATTCTGGGGGATGTCTAGGGTATGGCAGCATGATTAGCAGCATCCATGACTTCTAAATGCCAGTAGCATATCTCTTCCCCCATTTGTGACAACCAAAAATATCTTAGGATGTCTTCATATGTCACTGGGGAACAAAGATCCTTGCTGAGAACTACTTTTATTATGTAAGATGCTGATATAAGGAAAGGTGGGTGAAGGACATAAGGAAACTTACTTTGCAACTCTGCCCAAAGTCTAAAATTTTCTTTAAAAAGAAAATATTATTGTGGAATACATACTTTAAAAAGTTATGTTAAATTAAAATTCCTCATTTCTTCCTTCATCACCAAGGGTAGGTATTAGCATACTTTAATAAATCTAGAACTTTTCTGTAGTATAAACCTATAATTCTTATGCAATTGAAATAGTTACAATACTCTAATGCTGTTCAGTAGCTTGCTTCTTTATGTTTCACAATTGATATCTTTCCGTAAGTGACCATTCTTTTTAATTAGTTTTCTTTGTTGACTTTTTCTGGTTTTATTAGGCTTTCGTACCTAACTGCTACAGTGTACCTATGACTTGCTTTTTTCACCCACCCAATGACAGCTAATATCTATTCTTGTATAGGCCAGGCACTGTTCTGAGTGTTTTATATGGATAACTCACTTAATTTCCACATCAAGCAGAAAAGGTATGTATTATTGTTTATCTCCCCTTTGCAGCAGAGGAAGCTGAGGCACATAGATGAAGGAATTTGTTCAAGGTCACAGCAAGCAGTGGAGCCAAGGCTTTGAACCCAAGCAGCCTGGCTCCAGAGCACCCTTAACCCACCACGTCCTGCTTCTGATCATGTTTCTATGACTCTGTGTCACTTGTTGTTGTTAGGTGCCATAGAGTCTGTTAGGTGCCATAGCGACCCTATGTACAGCAGATCGAAACACTTCTCGATTCTGTGCCAGACACATGATCTTGTTTATATTTAAGCATATTGTTGCAGATACTGTGTCAATCCATCTGGTGGAGGGTTTTCCATTTTTTCATTGACCTGCCACTCTCCCAAACATGATGTCTTTCTCCAGGCACTGATCTCTCCTGACTACATGTCCAAAATATGTAAGACGCAGTCTGGCCATCCTTGCTTCCAAGGAGCACTCTGGTTGCACTTCTCCTAGGACAGATCTGTTGGTTCTTTTGGCAGTCCATGGTATATTCAATACTTGTCTCCAGCACCATAATTCAGAAGCATCAATTCTTCTCCCATCTCCCTTGTTCAATGTCCAGTTTTCAGAACTGTTATGATGCATCTGAAAATACCATGGCATGAGTCAGACGCACTCTGGACCCTCTCCCCACCAAGGTCTTTGGCTTCCAGATCTAACTCCAGCCCGCAGCTCCCCAGCACCGGCTGGCCAACCACCTCTTCGGTGTCCCACGGCTCTACAGAATTTAAGTTGGCTGACACTGAGCTCATCCTCCTTCCGCCTGCGCCTCCTCCTGCGTTCTCATCGAGTGGCAATGTTATCGTCCAAAAGTCACCCAGGACAAAGGAGGAATGCCAGGTTGGGTGGTAATAAATTGAAGCTGGTTCTAAAAGACAAGTAAAACTGCTTGGGTCAGTAGCATAGGGAAATAGCCTTGCAAAAAAAAATTAGGGGAGCCGGGGTGAGCGTTGGCTATCTGAACGAAAAAAAGTGGGAAGAAGAAATGAGCCAGATTTAGGCTCTGGGAACTTGACTGCTCGTCACCATGGCAACAGCGTTGCCATGGCAACAGCGAAGGCCGCAACCACCTTCTCAAGTACTTGCTCGGCGGCCGTAACCTGCACACCAGCAAGATGCTTACGAATGGGGGCCTGCCAGCCTCCCGGAACGGCTCGAGAAGGCGGGATTTGCTCCTGCAGTAGCCAATCAACAAGCTCTATTCCGCCCGGATGGGCTGGGCGGCGAAGAGCGCTCAGAAGGAGTCTTTTTTGGCGCTCGCCAAAGGGCGTCGAAAAGGGCGGGCTCGTGTCCAGTCTCCACCACTCAGGAGCCGAGGAGAGGGCGGGGCCGAGGCCAGGCTGAGGCGGACCGGGGTGGGGGCTCAGGTAAACCGTGGGTGGGGGCCACCCCCTCTCGCTTCTGTCCAATAGCAATCTAGGAAGCCGCCGGGGGACGTCTGCGGCGTCCAATGAGTGTCACCACGAGGCTGCGCTGCGGAACGCACTCGGCCAATCGGCCTCGGTGGAGGGCGGGGCAGGGGTGGGGCCAGGGGGTGCGGCGGAGGCGGAGCGGGCGGTGCGGCAGGAGGGAAGATGGCGGACGAGGAGAAGCTGCCGCCGGGCTGGGAGAAGCGCATGAGCCGCAGCTCAGGTGCCGCGGGGGTCGGGGCTGAGGCGGGGCCGCGCGAGCCTGTGGAAGCCGGGCTCGAGCTCGCCCCTCGGGCGCGGCGGGGCCGCCGCCGCCGCCGCCCTGGCCCTGGCGCGGGGCTCTTGGCTCTTCCGCGGCGTCCGCGGAGTAACGGCCCCGGCCTGCCCTGAGAGGGCTGTGGGTCCCGGGCGCGGGGACCTGAGGGGAACCGAGGCAGGGGCGGGGCGGACGAGGGGCTGGGAGGCTCGCGGCGCCCCCCGGGATAACGGCCTGGGTGCTCATGCACCCTTCGGCCTGATGCACTCCACGACCTGATGCACCCCTCGGCCTGATGCACCCCACGTCCCGGGGCGGGCAGTCTGCACCCCCAGGGTTGCAGAGAACTCTGCAAAGGGCGCCGCCCAGGGTGCTCCCCGGCCTCAGGTCCTCACTTTACTCTTGCTCACGCCCTCGGTCACTGGAGGGCCACTCCGCACTCCTCGAGGACCCGGATTCGAGCCCCAGCCCCGCAAACAAAACGGGAGAAGGACGTGGCGGTCCCCTCCCGAAGCCATCAGCCGTCCACACCCCTGTGACGGTCGCTCCGGGTCGGAGCCAACTCCGGGGCCCCTGACGACAGCAGCAGCAACGCCCCCACCCTCCGTCCTGGGGCTGAGCTGCGGTGCATGGCGGTGGTGCTGCGCCTGGGACCCGCTTTTAGGGTTTGCTACAGCAGTAATGCGGGTGATTTGGGACGTTTGTCTCTGCGCCGGGCATTGTCCCCAGCGCTTTCGGTGGTGAGGCTCTTTGCCTGCATTGCCACAACCCTCGGAGGTAGGTAGGTATTGCTCCCTTTCTCCAAAGGAGGACACTTAAGGATCTCATCCCAAATTATACATTTTCAGGGGTTAGGGAGCGGGGTCAGATGTCATTCTGCCTCCAGAGCCCCCTTTCTGGTGTCACTGTCCTCACCTGAAGCTGGCCCAACATCTCTGGGTAGGCCCAGGGTCGATCTGCCGCCTCCAAGAGCCCACAGCAATAACAATTGCAGTAATAATTCTTATTTATTGAGCATCAGGCGCTCTGGTGAGGGGTTGTGCACTTGTGCTCTCCACATTAACCCCGCTAGGTCTGGCGTTCTTACTCTCTTGCCTGCCTTTTGCACATGAGAAAACTGAAGTTCACGGGGAGAGAGCCCCTTGGTAAAGTTTTGGAGTCAGACAGCAGCTCAGCTGGATTTGCCCACAGAATCCTTGCTGTTGCCCAGCCTGCTCCAGCCTTGGCTTTTCTTGTGACCTCTGGCATAAACCTGATGCTCTTAGCCAGGTTGGGTTGTGCATGCCTGTAACCCCAGCCCCCAGGAGGCGGAGGCAGGAAAATGTTGAGTTTGAGCACAGCCTGCACTACATAGCGAGATCCCATCGGAATAAATAAAAAATAAAAATAAACAGGCCGAGCCGTGCGCAATGGTGCCCTCCTGTAATCCCAGCATCTGGGGAGGCAGAGGCAGGAGGATCGCAAGTTCAAGATCAGAGGCAGTCTGCGTAACTTAGCGAGATCCTGTCTCAAAAAGTACAAAAAAAAGGGCTGAGGGTGCAGCTCAGTGGTCCAGCACTTGCAGAGCATGCAAGCGTGATGCCCTGGGTTCAACCCCCAGTACCGCAAAAATAAAAGTAAAAATAAAAATAAACAGACCAGGCATGGTGGCACATGCCTGTAAAATTCCAGCACTTAGGAAGCTGAGGCAGGAGGATGATGAGTTTGAGACCAGCCTGGCTTACACAGTGAGACTGTCTCAGAAAACAAACCAGCAAACCAATGAGGCTGGGTTCTGCCCCACTCTTGCCATTTCTGCTCAGTAAGACTCCTGAGCGCCTTCAACCTCGCCCTTCCTGGTGCTGGATCCACTGTGCAGCCCAGGTGGACTCAGCCCTTGTAGTGACCCCTGCAATCTCCAGAGTCCTTCTTAAGCTTCCTGTGTGCGGTCTGATGCTTTCATGCTCCGTGCTGCCTGGGTGACGTCCCAGACCTGAAAGCAGAGCTTAGATGGGTGGCTCCCCTGAGTTAGGTCCTCTGCGCCTCTGCTGTGCATGCAGTAGAATAAACGATCAGGAAGCATCGTCTGTTGCTACTTTTTTTTTTTTTTTTTTTTTTTTGGACAGTATTTGAACTCAGGGCCACACGCATGCTTTGAAAGCGCTCTACCACTGGCCTGCACCCCCACCCCCCTTTTTATTTTTTATTTTGAGACAGGGTCACCCTATGTAGGCTGCCTCTGGCCTCAAACTTGTGATTGCCCTGCCCCAGCCTCCCAAGTTGCTGGGGTTAGAGGCATGTGCCACGGCGCCCAGCCTGCTGCTGCTCTTCCCAAAGATGCAGAAGTGAGGCCTCAGGAGTGTCATTGGTACAATGGCTATAATAAAAGCTGGTACTTTTTTTTTTTTTTTTTTTTTGGTACTGGAGGTTGAACCCAGGACCTTGCACTGTTACCAGACAAGCGTACTACCACTGAACCATACCCCTCAAGCTTTTTTCTGTTTCTTTCTTTCTTTCTTTCTTTTTTTTTTGGGGGGGGGGTACTGGGGGTTGAACCCAGGGCCTCGCGCCTGCATGCTTTGCAAGTGCTGGACCATTGAGCATCGCCCCCAGCCCATTTTTTTGACTTCTTGAAACAAGGTCTCGCCAAATTACACAGACTGCCTCTGGTCTTAAACTTGCAATTCTCCCGCCCCCACCTCTCGAGCTGCTGGGAATACAGGCATGTGCCATCGTGCCTGGCTCTTTTCTGTTATTTATTTTGGGACAGGGTCTCACTAAGTTGATACCTGTGGTTTCAGACTTGCGGTCCTCTTGTCTCATGGTCTCCTGAGTCCCTGGGATTATAGCCATGTGACATTGCACCTGGCTAAAAGCTCTCACTCTTAGTATGTGCCAGGCTCTGTTCTAAGCGTTTTACAGATGCGTGGTTATGCATTCCTTATAGCAGCCCGCCCTACAGGCAGGTACAGTTATTTCCATTTTGCAGGGAAGAAAGCTGAGGCCAGGAGAGACTAAATCCTAGACGAGGTGCTTAGGTAGATTTGAACCCTGGGGGCTGGCCACTGATGGCGTATCTTAAGTCACCCCATATTCCCAGCTTCCTCTCCTCTGTCTTTCTGGCTTGTTTTCCTCTCTGAAGTTGTTAATGATGGCCACTGTATTCTTCCGTTTGCTTGTTTAGGGGCTGTCTGGTTCCCCCTGGAGTGTTAGTTCCGTAATGCCACAGGTTGTGTCCTTTCCCTGTTGATCCCCGTTTCCAGAGCCTGTGGCCCATGGTGGCCAGGACGTGGGTTCGCTATAGGAAGGCACCTCAAGCCGGTCTCTGGTCCTGCTTTCTGATCAAGGCTCCTGGGTGGTATCCTCCGCGCGGAGCCCCGGCTGACTTCCGCCTGTCCCCTCCAGGCCGCGTGTACTACTTCAATCACATCACCAACGCCAGCCAATGGGAGCGGCCCAGCGGCAACAGCGGCAGCGGCAGCAAGAACGGGCAGGGGGAGCCTGCCAGGGTCCGCTGCTCCCACCTGCTGGTCAAGCACAGCCAGTCAAGGCGACCCTCGTCCTGGCGGCAGGAGAAGATCACCCGGACCAAGGAGGAGGCCCTGGAGCTGATCAACGGTGAGCAGGGCAGGGGCAGGGTCTTGGGGGGAGGCCCTCTCCCAGGCGGGCCCCAGTGCGCCCTGTGGAAGTCACCCCAGGCCCTCTGCCCCATGCCCACGTCGCCCTCAGGCGTGCTGGTGGCCCACACAGAGGCGCCTGTACTTGACATGAGCTTGGCCTGAATGGCTGCCTCTCTGTTTCCTTTCCATCTGACATGTGGAATGAGCCTGGCAGGGCAAAGGCCCCAGCTGGGGGGCTGACACCCCTGAGTTTAGATCAGAGCGGTGCCTCATGAGTCCCATGGCCTTGCGGACTCCTGGCACCTGTGTGAGACCCGGGTCTCTCTAAGCTGGGCATCACGAGATGCCTCTCTCCATAGGCTGTGGCGGACGTTCAGTGAGGGGGATAAGACAGCGCGTGGCTGACAGCGGCCCTCCGTGGGAGCCATCATGAGCGATACTGTCACCAAGGAGGGGTTCAGGACCCATGGGTGGGTGGGAGGGGATCAGAGAAACGTCAAGCACAGAAGTATCAGGCCGCGTTGATGAACTGCCCACCGCCAGGGCAGAGGTCACCCCTCCCGGGTGCTGGGCTTCCGCTCTCATCTAGGGCACGCCTGGCAGACGTTTTTCATAAAGGCCACATAGCGTATATTTTAGGTTTTGTGAGTCACAGTCTGTCGATTCTCCCTTGCAGTTCCACAGCAGCCACGGACAATATGTAGGCACATGGCCGTGCACTGGTAAAATGGCATTTCCTACGCCAGGCAGGGGGTGGCCTGCAGGCCGTAGTTGGCAGACTTGGGCCTGGAGTTGTCGGTACGCCCAGCTCTACCTATGTGTGGCTATTTCCACTTAAACTAAATAAAGTTACGCTGTGTGTGCTTGGAAGCCAAATATGGCTGCCGGCTGCCACCTGAACAGAGGAGAAGTAAAAGTTCCCCATTGTTCCAGGGAGTTCCGTCAGGCAGGCTGGTGTCCATCTCGCACGCGTGGTTCCTTCCTGTGCAGCCCCTCCCAGCAGAGCCCCCAGAACCTTCCCAGACTGTTGCTACCCCACACTGCCAGGGCCAGTTCAGCCCAGCCAGGTGCTGGCCAAGTGACGGGGGGCAAGTTCTGTGATGTCCCCAAGCAGCAGCCTCCTCCAGGTGTGACGTTAGTGTTACAGTGGTGGGGCCACCTCGTGAGGAAGCCAGGAAGGCTCGGACCTGACACTGTCCAGTGTAAGTCACGGCCGTGGCCTCTAGGAAGTGTCCCGCTTGCTGGCGGGCACTGCGCGTTCGTGTTTTCTTGTCATTAGCACAGGGCCTGGTGAGGAGCCCATACTTGGGCAGTTTTGGCTTTTGTTTTACTGTCCTGTCACAGGGTTCAGTACTGGCTATAGGGTATTTTATACACACACGCACGCATGCGCATACCCTCGTGCACGTACCCACATGGTGGTTTCTGGCCCAGGTTGTGGTACCTGTCAGTTTCCTCTGTCATCAGCATTGCAGAAAGGAGATGAGATCCCATACGAAATCGGGAGGGCTGATTCACCGTGTGCCTCCTGAACTGCGTGGGGGGCGACATCTGTCCCTCCCCGCCACACGCACGCCCTCACCCTCCCACACGGAGCCTGGCCCAGAGTCCATTCTCAGCTTGGTTTCATGGGCCGGCAGGAAGCAGCAAAGGGGCTCCTGGCAGAGGACGTGACAGGAGCGTGGAGCAGCCTGAGACCCTCCAAGGGCTGGTCTCAGCTGGGTGAGGAGCCCCCAGTGAGGCGGGAGGCATGGATCCATCCTAAAGGCAGCAGGACACACGTGGCCAGCAGGACCCAGAGAGGCCCGGCGTGCTGTGCTGTCAGGACAGGTCCGTGTGGCTGCAATGTGCAGGGCCCAGAAAGCCGGGCGCCCAGAGGCCTTGCTGAGCGATGACAGAGCTTCTGGCTGCCCTAGGGGAGGTGGAGGAGGTGTGTGGAGGGAGTCAGGAGATGACCTCCCGGGGCCTCCCAGCTCCCTGGGCCCCTAGTTGAGGCCTCCCCATGGCTTGAGTGAGTGAGGGGAGGGGTGGGTGCAGGTGGCACAGTGAGGCCCTGTCTCCAGCAGAGGGGGCTTGGGGGCAGGCGGGAGGGCCTGGTGTCAGCCCCAGCCTTGCTGGAGCCAGATGCGCTGGGCAGGCCCAGTGAGCCATCCATAGCTGGAGGCTGAGGTAGGTGGAGACCGTGAGGAGGGCACTGGCTTGGGTGTGGGAGCAGATTCCAGAGAGGTGTAGGAGGCAGAGTCAGGAGGGCTTGGTGATGGCGAGGCGGGCAGAGTTAGGGCGCGTGGGAGGAGGCAATGTGAGGTCAGAACCACAAGGGTCCACCCACAGGTGCCACGGCGCTGGCCAGTGGCCTCGAGCGAGGGTCTTCATTCTGGGAGCCTCAGTTGTCACGTCTGTACGACAGAGCCGGGGGCCCATGAGGGTGGGAGCAGCGGGCCTGGGTTGGTGCTGGCTCTTCACGTGGCAGAGCCTTGACGCCAGTCTGTCACATGTGTTCAGTGGGGAAGCTGAGGTGAGAACTGGACCTCAGCCCACGCGTGGCCTCTGCTACGACTCTGAAGCCTCCGGAGAGAGCTCTGGGTGTGGGGGTCTGGGGGCTCAGCCACAGACCCTTCCGTGACCTTGGACTGTGACCTCCCCCCTCGGTGTCCTTGTGCCTGAGTCAGGGCTGGGCCAGGGCCCTCTGGGTCGAGCTGGCCTGAGTGGGTGCATTTGGTCCCCAGACCCCTTGAGTGATGTCACTGAACTTGGCCTGGGAGATGGTGGTGTGGCCTGTGCCCACCCCGGCTGGTAGGCTGAGCCCGGTAAGTGTCGTCAGTGTCCACTTAGACCCTCCGGAGGGGCCAGGCTGCCCGCAGCGGACCCAGCCCCTCTGCGTCTCTGCTGAGGCTTCTTTTCCCAGCATCGGCTCCTCTGCAGCGGCTGGGCCACAGCCAGAGGCTGTCAGGAATCTGGGGCCTGGCTGCTGTCATTGCCCGCGTCCTTGTGTTAGGAGGCGAGGCTGTGGACAGGCCCTCGCCTCTTGTCCTCCATGGCTGCACCCCTGTGTGCCCAGGCCCCAGGATCTCGGGGAGGCGTGGAAGCTGAGCAGTGGTTTTCACAAACCCTCACCCAGGGTCCGAGGGGCAGGGAGCTCCTTTGGCCTGGTGCACCCTTCCAGCCTCCTGGCCTTGGGCTGGGCCTCTGGCCCTTCCTGCTGGATTCTGGGTTCACCTAACCCTGTCACCTCTTTCCCTGACCATGCCCCTGCCCTTCAGTGCCTGGATGCCTGCAGACTGGAAGCAGCCTTTTGGCTTGGTGGGGCAGGGCAGGGATTTGTCTCTAAACCTTTCGAGGGTCAGGGGTCAACCCTTGGTCCATTTGCTTTCCCTTAAGCAATTATGGTGTGTTAGCTCAGGCTGCCGTAACAAAATACCACACACAGGTGACTTAAAAGTCAGAAATGTAGCTGGGTACACCTGCAATCCCAGCAACTCAGGAGGCCGAGGCAGCCCGTGCAACTTAGTGAGATTCTGTCTCAAAAACAAAAGGGGGGGCTGGGGTGCAGTTCAATGGCAGAGCACTTACTTGCCTGGCGTGGCTTTAACCCCCAGTACTGAAAATTAATTAGTTAATTCGGTCAGTCAGTCAGAAATTGATTTTCACGTTTCTGGAGGCTGGAAATCCAAGGTCAGATTCCGGCCAGTTTGGTTGCTGGTGAGGCCTCTGTCCTGGCCTTGCAGATGGCTCCCTTCTTGCTGCCTCTTCATGGCTTTTCCTATCTGCATGGTGTTTCTTGTTTTTGCAATGGGGTCTCTGTGTGTTGTCCAGCCTGCCCTCAAATGCCTGGGCTGAAGCGACCCTCCCGCCTCAGCCTCCTGAACAGCTGGGATGACAGGCACGTGCTGCTGTGCCTGGCCATGGGTTTTCTTGTAAGGACACTAATCGTGTATATTAGGGCCCCACCCTTAGGACGTCATCTGAGTTTAATTTGTTAGCAGCCCATCCCCCAGGATAGTCACACGGGAGCAGGTGTTCACCGTGATGCATTCAGGGACACAGGCATCAGTCTGTAACAGTCGGACAACAGCTCAGGTCTGTCAGGGTCTTGCTCTGCATCGGCCACTGCTTCACCCGTCACTCATTTACTCCCCAGAGCAGCCTCCAATGTGGGAGCTCCTGTTGCCCCATTTTATAGGCCAGACAAGTAAGGCAAAGTCACCCACCCCTCTCACAGCTCAGAAGCGGCAGAGCTGGGATCCCAACCCAGCAGTTGAATCCAGACCTGGCCCCACGTCCCATCGGCCCTCCCTGGTCTCGGAGTCCTGAAGGCACCTAGTTCTCCGCTAGAGGCCGGGCCAGGGCTCTGCGCATCTGGTGTCATGGGCTCTGTCCTGGGGAGGTGGGAGGGTGTAGTTGCCACCCGCAGGGCAGCTTTGTCCTGGAGGAGGCTGAGCGAGGAGTCCTGAGGCCCAGCTGGAAAAGGCAGGGGATCCCTTGGCGTCCCCTAACAGTCGTGGGTTCCCCGCCCCTCCTTCCCACGGCCTGCTTCTGTCTCGTTTGCCCCTGAACGTGAGGGAGCGCCTGACCTTGAACGTGAGGGAGCGCCTGATCTGTGCACAGCACGGGGGCTGGGGGCGGCGGAGAGTAAGGGCTCCTGGCTGTGTCCCGACGGAAGTGCAGATGGGGCATGGGCGACACAGCAGCTATGAGGGCACCTTCCCTGCAGGGCCTTAGGGAGCTCACGGGGAGCCCAGAGGGCACGGGGGAGGCCTAAGCACTAGCCTGGAGGTGGAGGAGGGGACAGGGCTAGAAGGGACCTCTTGTGTTGGAGTTGTGAGCTGAAGGCACACAGGGTCCAGATCCCTTAAAGTCCGCCTTGACAAACTCGGGAAGAGAAGAGCTCTCAAAAAAAAGCCTGTCAGAGTGCCGGGCGCGGTGCGCCCTGTAATCCCAGCGGTTTGGGAGGTAGAGGCAGGAGGATCGCAAGTTCGAGACCAGAGGCGGTCTGCGTAACTTAGCCAGACCCTGTCTGAAAAAGTAAAAAAAAATGGACTGGGGGTGCAGCTCAGTGATCCAGCACTTGCAGAGCATGCAAGCGCAAGGCCCTGGGTTCAACCCCCAGGAGCAAAAAATAAAAAATAAAATAGATAAATAAACAAAAAAATCCCTGTCAGCTTCCCCTTTCTAAGAGAGCTGGCTGGCACAGGCTGAGCTGGACACCATGAGCCACTGGGCCAAGACATAACTTATATTCCTCCTTTGTTTCTTTTTGTTGAGACAAGGTCTCACTATGTAGGCCAGGCTGGCCTCGAACTCACGCTGATCCTCCTGCCTTAGCTTCCTGAGTGCTGGGATTACAGGTGTGCGCCACCACGCTGACTAGTGCTTCCTCATTCTTAAGTGGCTATGGCTTGTGCACGTTGTGTGTGTGTGTGAGAGAGAGACAGAGACAGACAGAGAACGAGAACATGGACCCTAAACCATACAGTCTTGAAGGTCCCTCAGCCCCAGCTGCAACAAGGTGGCACTCCACTCCTGCATGGCCGGGGCTGGGCCTGGCTCTGCGCATGTTGGCCGCCTGCCCGCAGTTGTCCTTCGTGGAGGCAGGCGACTGCCCCGGGGGCACCGTGTGGGTGGGATTCCTTGTTGCCCTGTCACACAGAAGAGCAGCTGGGTCTGTCACTGTGCAGGTGAGGCCCAGGGATACCCAGAACTCCAGGGGGCGGAGGAGCAGGTGGGGTGACCTCGGGATGTCTGGCTCAGGTCAGAGTCGCTGATGGGTGCATTTGGGACCAGGGGACCTCTCAGGCCCCTGGGTGATGGATTCGGACCAGACCTGGGCGTCAGTGGCTGAAGCCCCTGCCATAGGCAGGCCACACGGGGCGGGCAGCGCCTCCTCGATGGCTGCACCTGGCCAAGACACCAGGGATGGGCAGAGCAGAGCAGGGCAGGGGCAGCTTCGTCGCTGTGACGCAGCCCCCCCAGAAGGGAGGGTGCTAATGGCAGGGGACGTTCGGCGGCTCTCGTGTGCTGGCTGCTGGGCTGTGCATCACAGTGGCATCTTGAGAAATGATCGACAGCCTGGGAGGCAAAGGGATGGTCGGACAGGTGGGGTGACGAGGCAGGCGTGAGTGACCTTTCAGAGTTCTGGTAAAACGGGGATTGGATGCTAAGGCTGCTGCCGCCCTGTGCACCCAAATGAGAGCGGCTTTTTCCCCCTCTTTTCTTTTTTCCTTCAGTACTGGGTGGCTGAATCTAGGGCCTCGCGCATGCTAGGCAAACGCTCTGCCACTGAGCTGCACCCCTAGCCCTCTTCTGGTGTTTTTTTGTTTTGTTTTGTTTTGTTTTGTTTTGAGACAGGATCTCACTAACTTACACAGGCGGCCTCTGGCCTCCAACCTGTCGTCCTCCTGCCTCTGCTGTCAGCCCAGAGTTGCTGTTACACCAGGTGCACTCCATGGCGCCCAGCTGAGAGCCACTTCTGTGCTTTCCCAGTGCCGCTGTTCTCCCTGCGATGCTGGTCACGTGGCACCCATGGGGGCTGAGGCACAGGGCCCTTGGGAAGTGGGACTCCGCCCAGTGTGAGGCAGTCGCCAAGGCCGGGTGTCCTGGCCTCACAGCACTGGTTACATTAGGCAAGGCGGGCTGACAGGCATGGTGAGGCCTCCCACGGGTCAGACAGGAGCTGGGTAGGAGTGGGGGGCCATGTGGCAAAACCTCCGCAGGTCAGTCAGGCAACCTTCACATCCAGAAAGGATTGCACTGGGGGCCTGCGCGCCCTGGCCCACGCCTGTCATCCTGGCACATGGGAGGCTGAGGCGGGAGGCTCATGGGATCCAGGCCAGCCTCGGCCTCGAGAGACCCTGTCTCAACCTCTCCAGATCTTGTTTCCAGGTGGGGGAGGAGCCGGGTGCAGTAGCTGCGCCTGTGATCCCTGCACACGGGAGGCTGAGGCAGGAGGATCACAAGTTTGAGGCCAGTCTGGGCCACACAGTGAATCCCTGTCTCAGAAGCAGCAGCAACAACAAAAGAAATGCACTGGAGGCCGGTGCCCGGTGCCCATCGCTCAGGCTGATGGGCAGGGTGGGTGTGGCCCACTGAGCCCTGGAGAGCAGCAGGGAGGGCTGCTGTGGGGCGGGGCCATTGCCATGGGAGGAGCGTGGTTGGCAGGGCCACGCATGTGGGCGGGGACAGAGCTTGGAGAGGGAGACATCAGGGAACAGGATGGGCTGCCCTGGGTCAGAATCACAGGCTTTCTGCACCTCTGGGGCTGCTGGGACTTGGGAAGGTGGCTGGTGGCTCCTCCCACATGGAGTGTGTGTGTGTGTGTGTGTTTGTGTGTACACACAGTCACACGTGCACAGATACACAGGCGCAGGGCCACACGCAGAACCCTCCTGCACCCCGCTCCCCCTCCCCCAGCTCTCTGCGCATGCACCCTTCTCCTGGCTCCCAGCAGCCTGGCCCCACCTCTGCAGGCGAGGGTAGCCCGCAGCTGACCTGTGGCTGGGCCTTGCAGCCCCACACAGGCACCCTGAGGGTCTCTTCCCAGTGTCCCAGTAAGATCCCACAGCTTTGGACTCTGTGGCCCCAGTGCAGAGCCGGTCCTGCACCCTGGAGAGGCCCTGGGCCTGGGGTTGGCCTTCTCCTGCCACGGGGTCCCTCATCCCTCCTCTGCCCCTCGCCTCTTCCACCCACTCAGGGTTGGAGGTGGCCTTTCCTCAAATCCTGTGTCCAGGGCCCGGAGAGGGTCATGTGGTGTGTTAGGGGAGAGAGTGACCACGGCCCTGGCCTGGCTGTGGAGGTTCGTGGGGTCACAGGTATGTGTGCATGGTGACAGCAAGCCTCCCTGCGGAAGACGCCTCTGCGGAAGACACCTCTGCGGACGCATGCCACGCGGCGCCCTGCAGGCGCGGGGAGGCGGTGGGGAAGGCGGCTGTGCACGTGGCTGCGCGCGGGGGGGGGGGGGGGGGGGGGGGGGGGGGGGGGGGGGGGGGGGGGGGGGGGGGGGGGGGGAGGCCTGCTCGCCCCCGTCCATCCCGCCGCCCCGTGCCCCTGACTGGGTCTGTCCTGTCCCCACAGGTTACATCCAGAAGATTAAATCGGGAGAGGAGGACTTTGAGTCTCTGGCCTCACAGTTCAGCGACTGCAGCTCGGCCAAGGCCAGGGGAGACCTGGGTGCCTTCAGCAGAGGTGGGCAGGGACGGGCAGCCATGGCTCCTCAGTCCACCAGGTGGCAGCACAGCCCTTCTGCCCAGGGGTGGGAGGGACCCTGCTGGGGGTGGGGGGAGACGGCACAGAGCCACCCCCCGCCGGTCCTCCCAGAACCCTCCACCGCACCCATGCAGGAGTAGGGGAGGCCAGGGCTGAGGGGCGCTCAGATCGGCACCCCCCTGGCTGGGGCAGAGGGAACAGAGGGGCCAGGAAGACTGCCCCCCTCCCCCTCAGTCCATGGTCTGCAGAGCAGGAGGGAGGAGCCCAGGATGGGACGGGGGTGTGGTGTGCAGGCGCCTGAAGATACTGAGCCAGCCTGGGCCACCAAGTGGGACGCGGAAGAGGACGTCCATCCCCCAGTGCGGTCCAAACGCACGGCGGCGGCGGCGGCCCCGCCGGCCCCGCTGCCTGCCCTCCCCGATGCTGGCCCCGGGCTTTCCGGGGCCTCCTTAACAGCCCTGCCGCCCCCAGCTGGGCTGCAGCTCCACCGACAGGCTGTAAACCGGTGATGGATGAGCCAGAGGCTGGGCGCAGGCGGGAGCCCCATCTGCCTCCTCCCCTGCCGGCCTGACGCCCCCCCCCCCGCCCCTTCCGCTTCCCAGGTCAGATGCAGAAGCCGTTTGAAGACGCCTCGTTTGCGCTGCGGACGGGGGAGATGAGCGGGCCCGTGTTCACGGACTCGGGCATCCACATCATCCTCCGCACCGAGTGACGAGTGACGCCTGGCCGGCGGGGGCGGCCCTGCGGCTCAGCCACCAAGTATTTATTGTTGCCCAAATGGCCGGGAGGGGGGCTCTGCAAGATCGGGGGCTCCGGGGCTCCCTCTCCTTGCCCACCCGCGGTTGGGGCTGCCCCCGCCAGACTCCCCCTGAAGGAGTTGACTACGGAAGGGCAGCGGTGGGGAGGCGCCTGGAGCCAGTGGAGCAGGGGGTCCGTGAGGCCGGCGGGAGCCTTGAGTTGCTTCGTGTGGCCCTGTCCTTTGCTCAGCTGCGGCGGGCAGCTGGCCTCTGGGGGTGGCGCCGCGCCCTTCGCCCCCTCATTAAACCTGGAACCACTGCTCTGCAGCCCCGCGTCTCCTCTCCTTCCTGGTGGGCTGCGGGGCGGCGGCGTCATTGGGGGGAGGATCATCGCCACTGCACTGGGGGCCGATGCAGCTGCCTGTGCAGTTCTTCCTGCCAGGGAAGCCTCCCTTCTTCCTGCGCCCTGGGGTCCTGGCGGGAATCCTTCCCAGGGCAGCCCCGCAGCCCCACCCCCAGAAGTGCCACGCCCTCTGGGGCCCCGCCCACCCACAGCTTCCAGCCGGGAGGATGGAGGTGGAGCTGCTGGAATTGCCTTGTGCCGGGATCCTGGGAGGGCTGGACGCTCTTCACCTCCCCACCCCCATCCCTGCACACGCGGGCCCTGTCCAGTTGCACCGAGTCCCACCTGGACCCCTGATGCATGGGAGCGCTGCTGGCCGCCGGCTCCCGGGTCCCCCCGCCAGACCTGGCGCCCTCGGCAGACGCTGTTGCCATGGGAACAGAAGGGGGACCTCTGCCAGTGCCCCGGGGAGAGGGGGGTCCTGGTGGAGGGGAGACGCCTGTGGTGGGGAGGAGGCGGGCTGTCCCTCCACGGGTGGATGGGGGTGGTTGCAGGTGTGGCTTCCTGCCCGTGTCTGCCCCCCGACAGCTGTCTGTGCTAAGGCCTGGGCAGGAGGCTCAGGATTCGGCCAGGGGGTCTGTGGTCGTGCCCATCCCCTCTGCCCCCTCACTTGATGGCGACCTGCCCAGTCGGTGGCGGTGGCCACAGCTGGTAGGGCTTGAGGGCCCAAGGGACGCTTCCCACCCCCTGGGCTGAACCTGGAAAACAGTGGCCAGCCCCCTGCTGGAGCGCTCACTGCCAGGAAGGTTTAATGAGTTTCCTCCCAGCTCCCCCACCAACAGCGTCCTGCTGTCTGCAGCAACAGCTGTCTGCAGCAACAGCCTGGTGGGTGTGGGAGTCAGGGTCCCTCCTGGTGCAGGGGAGCCCCGGGAGGTCGGGAATTGGGTTCTCCCAGGGCAGAAGGGGACTTGTGAACCAGCCTGCACCCCCCAGGCAGGGGAGGCTGAACTGCTGCCCGAGAGGGCAGGCACCGTCCCCGTGTGGGGCCAGTGGTCACAGCGCTCTCGTCCCTCTGGGCGCCCACGTATGCGCCTGTCTTTCACAGCGTGCCTCGGGCCCTGTGACTGTGGCCATCTCTGTCTGGCCTGCGTGATGCTGGGAGTCTCCCTGTCTGGGGGGTGACCACCCGTCCCTGCGGACCGCAGCTTCCCCCTCCCTGTCTCTGCACGCAGTGGCCACAACCCAGGTGTGATCACCGCTGTTAGGTGAACCTGCCCGGAGCCCACTCTGTCAGTGGTGCATTATTAAGTGGCTGTGGTTTCTCTCACCTGCTCCACGTTCCCACCCTCCCTCCGCCTGGAACTGGCCGTAAATCCCAAGCCTCTGGGATGGTGACAGTGCAGTCCTCCCCGTGCCTGGCTTTTTTTCTTTCTGTCTTTCTCAGTGCTGGGATGGAACGCAGGGCCTTGCACACACTAGGCAAGTGCTGTGCCCTAAGCCATGCTCAGGCCCACTCTGGTCTCCTCTCAGAGGCCCCTCCCAGACCAGACCCACCTGCGCTTGTGGCAGCCCTGACTTTGCTGGCCACCAGGGTGACTGCCAAGGGGAGTTGTGGCTTCCTGGCTGTAGCCAGATGTGTGTCCATGGAGAAGGGGACGCCAGAGAATTAGCAGCGGACAGCCCGAGGACGGACGAACAGACACACACACATGATCTTGCCCCAGAGACAGGTGTCAGTCCTTCTGCTCATCCTCAGTGGGAACAGAAGCCCCAAACCCGGAAGTACAGGGAGCCCTGAGCCTGTGCGCACGCGTGGGAAGGTGCGGGGCGGGGGATGGGTGACTGTGACGCCAGGCACCCTGGGCTTCCCTTGGAGGACTCTGTCTGGCCGTGACAGACACACCCACGTCAGCAACATTTTGGGTGGGAGGATGCGGGTCCCCAGGTCTCAGTGTGTCCTGAGCAAAGACCGGAACTCTGCAGCCCCCCTGTCCCAAGCGCATTTTATTTTCGGGAGCAGAGACCGGCCTCACCTGGGAGACACGCCTGCAGGGAGAGGGCTGTGCGGAACCATGGGGCCACTGGGCCCCGCCCCGTGCCCGCCATGTTTGTCTCCGTGGCGTTCTAGCAGGTGCGGAGGAGGGCGCCTCCCCCCCATCCAGCGATCCATCCTCTTCTAGATGCCACACTTGTTCATTTGCACGGAAATTAACTGCTGTTCTGGAGGATTTCTTTAAAAATGGATTTTAAATGAGCACATTAGGTAGTCTCATTTATTATTCATGGGTTCCATTCCCAATATGGGCCCCGTGTCCAAGCTCCTGGGGACGCCAGCATGAGGCGGAGATGATTTAATCATGGACACCATTAATCAGAGCTGGGGAGAAGCCTCCTTGCCCAGCAGGGCCCGCGAGCTCCCTGCGTGAGGTTGCTGCTCTGGGTGCACTGGAGACAGCTTGTCGAGGTAGGGTGGGAGGTGCTTGGGGGGAGGGGCAGCCCTGTACTAGCCCTCAGTACCTGCATTCCGGATGGCCACCACCCCACTGGCCATGCTACCAGCTTGTCCCTTATCTCTGTGCCATCTCATTGGTCCCCAGCTTCATCCCCACCAGACACATCCGGCTGACATAAAGCCAGGGCTTCAAACCTGCAAAAAATTGGGTTCAGGGTCAGGTGCGGGTTCCATATGTTAAATTTGAGAGGGCCCAGGACTGAGTTTAAATCCTGTGTGTAGACAGCAGGGCTTCAAACCAAACCCGAGCCCCAACCCGGAACCCGTTCTGCTTTGAGCATTTCTAAAAAATTTGTCTGAACCAAGCCAGGTGTGGTGTCGCACATCTGTCTTCCCAGAGACTCGGGAGGTGGAAGCAGGAGAAGTGAAGGGTCGGGGCCAGATGCACCTGTGTAACTTAGCGAGACCCTGTCTCAAGGTAAAAATTAAAAAGGGCTGAACCCGATGAAAATTAGGTTCAGGTTCAGCTTTTAATGTTTTGTTGTTGTTTATGATTAGCTATTTAAAAATTGGAAATAAAAATACTGAACAATTTTACTCATCTATCTACACATAGGATTAAAATTCTAAACCCAAACCCCAGCCTTCTACATTTTACCATTGAACATACCTGAACCTGAACCTACCTTTTCTTGGGTCTGAAGCCCTGCAGGAAGCCCTCGTCTTGACCTTCTGCTTCTGTGACCCTCCAGCCCCGTTTGCCGGATCTCTAAGGCTCTGGCCTGTCCTTCCTTTGCTGGTCTCCTCCTGACTCCTCCGTTCCTCCTCCCTCCTGCCTCCAACACTTCTTTCTGTCTCTCCTGGCCTTCTCCCCAGGAGCTCAGGTCCCCAGGATTGGAGTCATCCCTTTGCAAGCCCCTCCCAGGAACATGGGCTCCAGGTGTGGCGTGTGCTGGCCTCCACTGAAGGCCGGGCCCCGTACCCCTTCAGGCTGTTTCCAGCCTTTTGTTATTAACTCAGAACACTCGTGACTCGTTTATAAACGATTTCTGGAATTACAAAGCAGAAAGAAGAAAGGATAAGTTCGGCAGGGCCCTAACCTCTCATACCCAGATCCGTAAAAGCAGCCAAATTGTTAAAAACCCATTAAAACATTGCCAGACAGCTCAGCGATGCGCCGGCATGATCGATGAGTGGGAAGCCAGCGCCGGGGAATATTCATTTGAGGTCAATTTTCATCGGCGTAATAGAATTCTCAGTTGTTTTGATCCAATTGCTTTTAAACAAATTGCTTTTGAGCCAAACCCCTTTGGGTTGTGTCTCCCCCACCCGTCTCCCCAACAGCCTCTCCCCAGAGAAGAGGGTGGTCCAGGGCCCCCATCCCAAGCTGGCCACACCCACCACAGTTCACATTAACTAGAATCACGGGGTACAGGGGGGCTCAGCGGACATGAGCCTCTGGGCTCAGGCTCTAGGTGGGGCCACCTCTGGATACACACAGCCACCCAATTATCAACTGTCAAAGGTCCCTTTATTCCAGCAACCTGGAAAGAAAACGTGGAAATAAAAAAGAAAGAAAGAAAGGATCCATGCACTCAACTGCAGGGGTGGGTGTGAGGAGTGGGTGGGGGCGGAGAGCGAGGGGAGAAAAGAGAGGAAGACAGAACGATAGGGTCGGATCAGTAAAACGAAAGAGGCAGAGGGGCGCCAATAAAATGGCAGAAAAACCGAGGACTCAAGTACCGAAAGCAGAGGTCACCAACAAAGGGGAGACAACACTGAGAAAAACGCATTGATAGAAATACAGGGGCAGAAAACGAAAGCCGGGCGGAAAGGTGGGAACGCAGCGCAGGAGTGGGGCCAGGGGGCGCCGCAGAGACAGACTCAAGGGGGCCGCCAGAGCGCGCGGGCACCTAGGGGTCCCCGGCGGTGCTGATGACGTGGAAGAGCGTGACGTTGTAGAGCACCTGGTGGCCGTTGTTCCAGGTGTACAGGGCCCGCTCGCGGGGGTTGTAATCCAGCATGGAGATGTGGGAGTACTGGTTGTGGAAGGGCACGTCCGTGTACTCGTAGCTGGACGTGTTGGTGAAGTAGGCGAAGTAGACCTTGGCCCCGGCCAGGTGGGAGTTGGTCACGTAGAGCACGCCGCAGATCATGAAGGCCTCGCCGGCGCTGCGCTTCGGGTAGCCGGTGTCCCAGGAGCGCACGACCTCCAGGGTGTGCGGGTCCAGCCGGCTGACCACGATGTTGCCCGCGTTCTGGTTGGTGGTGTACACGGCCCAGAGCCCGCTCTCGTCCACCATGAAGTCCATGTCCGAGAAGCCCCCCCAGGAGTAGGGGAAGGTGTTGTTGTAGCCGGCGCCGGGCAGGCTCCTCTGCACCAGCACGGAGCGCGAGCGGAAGTGGTACTTGACCACCACGTTGCTCTGGTACTTGTTGTAGAACAGGGAGCCGTTGTACACCACGTGGCCCGTGCCTGCCCACGGCTGCGGCAGCAGGTGCTGGATAAAGTTCTGGCCTTTGATGAAGTCGCCCAGGGTGCGGAACTCCAGGACCCGCCGGCCCTTGTAATAGCCATCCATGTACCAGACCTGCGGGAACAGCCGCTGCTCACTGGAGGGGCCACCGCCAAGGACCCACATGTCCTGGCAACCCCACGGGATCCAACCACCGTCATTAAGGATCAACCGTCAGAGGCACGGTCACTACTCAGTCATGTGCCTTCCACTGACCACTATTACAAGTGTTTTGGGGGGTCTCAAAACAGACATTAAGGGCTGAGCATAGTAGCCACGCCTGTGACCCCAGCACTTGGGAGGCTGAGGTGGGAGGATTGTGAGTTCCAGGCCACCCTGGCGCTTGAGAGACCCTGTCTCAACCTTGAGGGATCTCATCTACAGGCAGGGGAGGAGCCAGGCTTGGTGGCCATGCCTGGGATCCCACGCTCTGGACACTGAGGCGGGAGGATTGCAGATTTGAGGCCCAAGGTGGCCTATGCAATTTAGCCAGACCCTGTCTCAAAATGAAAAACAAAAAGGCTGGGCGCAGTGGGGCACACCTGTCATCCAGCGGCTTGGGAGGCAGAGGTGGGAGGATGGCAAGTTCAAGACCAGAGGCAGTCTGCGTAACTTAGCGAGACCCTGTCTCAAAAAGTAAAAAAAATGGGCTGGGGGTAAGGCTCAGTGGTCTAGCACTTGCAAAGCATGCAGGCACGAGGCCCTGGGTTCAACCCCCAGTACCGCAAAAAATAAATAAAAAAATAAATAAGTAATAAAAAATTGGGAGTCAGCTCAGTGGTGGAGTGCTTGCTTAGCACTCACAAGGGCCTGGGTTCACCTCACCAGTACTGGGGGGAATAAAAAAGCACACACATTAAATGAGTGGTGCTTGATCCCGAAGGATCGAAGTAAATTGCACTCCCTGGTCCCACAAATTCACTGGTCATTGGATATTGGATGGCTAGTGGTCACTGCACAGATACGAGGTAATGAGTTCACTTGAATTATTCACTCCCCATGGGTAACCCTTGCAAGCATCATTGTCCTGTCGATTATCCTTTGTGAGTCCCCATATTGTGGAGTTAAGAGTCTTAAAAATGTCAACACTGACGTTACCATAGCCACTCAGAAGATAAGGGAATCCAAGACAGAGACAGTAAGGAACCTGCCCGAGGGTTTGGAACAGGATATGCAAATCCAAGTCTGATTCCTAAACCAACCACGGTAATCCCTGCAAGGCCAGTAATCATGGTGGAGTGGTGCCTAATGATTGCTTAAAGTCTATGACAATAGTGGCCACCCAGTGACCAGTATCAGTCACCAGGAAGGTCACTGTTGCAGGATTGTCACTGGGCTACTCATGGATGGTTGGCATAGGTCTACTGATGGATGGGGCTGGGGTTCAGCTCAGTTGGTAGAGTGCTGCCCTGTAGGCTCTGAGGTCCCAGGTTCCATTCCTAGCACTGCAAAAATGGGAGAAGGACATGGCAATCCACTCCTGAGGCAATCCGGAAACAATCAGCCATTGAAAATCCTATGAGGGTCGCTATGAGACGAAAACGACTACATGGCACCCAACAACAACAACAGCAACAACTGGTGGATGATCATGGCAGGGAGACCACCAGAAGTCCACTGGTCAGGGCAGTGCTTGGGAGTGGGTGTGTCCCTACAGCCTTGGGAACGCATTGGTCACTGGGTAGTTATTTGGATGCCCATGGTCATTTGGGACTCATTAGTCCTGTGCTACATAATGACAATTCAGTAAACAATAGACCACGTAAGATGATATCACCTCGTGACCTCATAGCCATCCTCATTTGCATAAATATCTCCTTCCTTCATAGGAGGTCAGCAGACTTTGGCACTCACAGAGCTACCAAGTTCTCAGTCACTTAGAGGTCCCTAGACAGTGAAGGCATGCAGCCATAGCCCTGTGGCATCCAATCCCATCAGATCTCAGAAGCTAAGCAGGGTCGGGCCTGGTTAGTGCTTGGATGGGAGACTGCCTGGGAACACCAGGTGCTGTAGGCTCGGAAGACAGACCTGGCAACCCACTCCCAAAAATCAATCCTCCATTGGAAACCCTATGAACAGCAGAGAAATACTGACAATAGTCTTTTTCGCCTGTTCAGGTCACTATGAGTTGGACACCAACTCGATGGCACCTAACAACAAAAGACAGTCAAGGGGAGGTTCAAGGGCCCTGGGGGTCCAGGACATTTTGGGCTACATTAGTCATCGGTGTGGAGTCACTGGCCATGTCCCTCCCAGACTCCAGCCCCGGGGCTGGGCAGGCACTCACCCGGCTATCGGCGCTGGGCGCCATTGTGTCCGTCATCCAGGAGCCAAAGCGGGACCCCATGGCGCGGATGGTGATGGGGTTACTGACCCCCGTCAGCTTCCCACAGCCTGTGAGGCAGGAACAGCGAGTGTGAGCCCAGGGAATGGGGTGGGCGGAGGGGAGGCAGGGCAAGGGTCAAATTGGGAAGAGCTGGGCCGAGGGGTGAGGCAGGGTGCAGAAATCGACCCCAGTACAGGGTCACGTTAGGGAGGAAGGGCTGGAAACCCAAGGGTCACAGTCAGTTTCAGTTTCAGCGGGGTCCGGGTTTGGCCTTGGGTGGAAAGTCAGAGGGTTGAGGGTTAGGACTTGAGGTCAAACTCTGCCTGCAGGTGGCGCTAGGGCTGGGCGCGGAGGTCCGGGCTCAGGGGCAAGGGGGACGGCGTACCCAACTTCTGGGCGCATGCGTGGAGCCGCGCCTCCAGGGCCAGGACGCGCTGCTGCAGGTCCTCGTACCCGTAGACGCCCATCTCCTCCTGGATGGCGGCCAGGCTGCCCGAGAGATTCCTCACCTCCTCCCGCAGGCGCACGATGGTCCGCGTGTCCGCCTTGTACTGCTCCAGGACGGAGCTCAGGGGCAGCAGCTCGGTCATCCTGTCCTTCAGCTCCTGCCCGCCGAGGTACAACGGTCGCCCGTCCTGACCCCTGGCCTCGGGCCCAGAACTTCACCCTGTTATCGCTGCTGCGCCCTCCCTCGCCTCTTGCCACGGGGCCCCTACGGGTCCCTAGGGCCCCAGGGAACCTGTGCGTCTCCCCAGACCTGACCCCACTCTTGGAACTAACGGGCACCAGTCCCAAGCATTCCCTGGACCTCTGACCCGAACCCAGAAGGACCCACCTGGAAACTCTTGGCCGAGAGGGACCCATCGGCCGCCCGGAGCCTCGCATCCAGGCTCCGCATGAGAGTCTCCATGCTGCGCATGTACTGCAGGTCCCTATACGTCCGCAACTCAAGGACCTCCATGGACTGGGAGACATTCTGGACCTAGGGTAGGGAAAATTCTGAAATCCCAAACTCCCCCTCCCACCTCCAACCCAGACACACCAGAGACACGGCCTGGTGGGGCCGGAGGCTACACAAACACCTGGCCAACCTTCTCCCCTGATTTTGCTAGTAACCTCCGAAAGCATGTTCCGTCCATTCCTCCCCCTGGCCCTTGGCCACCACCGCCTCTCACTTCCTCTCCATCTCCCAGATTCTACCTTCCCCTTCTGCAGTAAGTTCTCCACACACAGGCAGACAGAGCTTTACAAAATGAGGATTGGGCCACCCTCCCTCAGTTCCTCCTCACCTGAGTCCTTTCTACAATCACACCATTTCAATCTTTGGTTCTAAGCCCCTCCCTGCCTCAGGGCCTTTGCACCTGCTGATTCCTCCAACAAAAGGCTATTCTTATCTTCCCATGGCTGGCTCATCCTCATCCCTTCTTCAGTTCTAAATACAAGCCTCACCCCCTCCTAGTAGTCTTCCCTAACCACCCTATCTCACTCACGCTCCTTTTACTCCTTATTTCCTTCCCAGCTGTGACTACTATCTGGGACATTCTAATTCATCTGCCTCCTTCCAATGGGACCCTCAGAGGCAGAGTCAGTGGCCAGCTTCCCCACCGCTAAATCCCCAGTGCCTGTTAGTGGCCCCCAAATAGATGCTCAATAAATACCTCTTGGCTGAATGTGTGAATTGAAATTCCCTTGCCTTGGCCTCTCCTGACCCAGCCTGAGGGCCCCTGGCTCCCACTTCCAGCTGGCTAAGGTGGACTCCACCTGCCTAAAGTGAACCTTACTTAACTTGGCTAAGGTGAACCCACCTGGCTCAAGTGAGCCCCACCTGGCTAAGGTGAACCCTGCTTGGCTGGCGTGAACTCAGCAAGAGACACCACAGAACTTGGTGAACCCCACAGCCTTTCCTGCATGATTGATCACAGGAGTCGGAAATTCTCAGAAACCCAACAGCCTGCCGCCCGGCCTGGGTACCATGAAATGTTTGCAGCCACCCAGGGCACCCTGTGGGCGTCCAAAGCTGTCAGGGAAGCAGTGTGGCTGCAGGGGGCAGGGGCTGGGGCTGACCTCTCTCCTCTCTGCCAAGCCTCAGTTCCCTCCCCTATGGGATGAAGATGGAGGTCCTGAGCCCTCTCTTCACTGGCGTCAGAGCTGACAAACGGGCAGGGGCTGGCAATCGGTGCCAAAGGGGCTGGAGCCTCCTTGGGGGTGCATTGAAGGGGGGCTGCCTCCTATTAATCATGACCAGAGGGAGAAGGAATCTTCCCATGAGCCTCTGGGGTGCAGGGCGAGGCCCACTAAACGGCACAGAAGGCAGAGACTCGGATGCCCCACGGGCGTTTCCCCACCTGCCTCCTCACAAGCGCATGGCTTTGCTTCCCAGGAGGTGCTGAACAGATTTTAAAATTTCTTTTTTGTGGTACTTGAGGGTTGAACCCAGGGCCTTGCACATACTTGCAAATGCTCTGCCACGGGGCTGCATCCCCAGTCCGTCCATCCTTCCTTTCTTCCTTCCTTCCTTCGTTACTTACTTCCTTACTTCCTCCCTCTCTCCCTCCCTCCCTCCCTTCCTTTTCTTTCTTTCTTTCTTTCTTTCTTTCTCTCTCTTTCTTTCTCTCTCTCTTTCTTCCTTTCTTTCCTTTCTTTCTTTCTTTCTTTCTCTCTCTTTCTTTCTCTCTCTTTCTTCCTTTCTTTCCTTTCTTTCTTTCTTTCTTTCTTTCTTTCTTTCTTTCTTTCGAGACAGGTTCTCACTAAGTTACTCAGGTGGCCTCTGGCCTCAAACTTGCAATCTTCCTGCCTCAGTTTCCCAAATTGCCAGGATTCCAGGCGAGCACCCAGCTGTGTTGAACAGATATTGAACCACAGTGTCCACCTAGAGGGGAGCTGGGTCATCAGCCAGCTCTGAATAACCCCCGTGGCTGGATCTTCAGGAGCTGGCGTGGATGGAGGCGGAGAGGTGGGAGAGTTTCACGGCCTTCCGGTGGGGGAGCATCCGGAAGGTGCCTACCTTCTCCATCAGCTGCCGCAGCTCCCGGCTCCGCCCATCGCGGGAGCAGGTGCTCTGTGCCGGGATCACAGCCGTGCAGATGCATTTGCCGTCGGGGGCCTGGGCCGAGGTGTACAGCTGCCAACCCTCTTCTGGGCTCTGGAAGAGAGTCTGTCAAGAAGTTGGGGTCAGAGAGCTGGCACCCACCGGCAGCGGGGGGCGGGGGGGGGTTGTGCCGAGCAACAAAGAGGAGGCCCCTGGAAACGACAGATGCCTTTTGCCAGATGCCCAGCACGTTCCAGACCACGTATGGAGTGCCAGCTACTGTGTGTTCACAGTCGTTCCTCAAGAAGCCCATTTTACAGATGACAAGACTGAGGTGGGAAAAGCCAGACGTGGTGGTGCATGCCTGTTATCCCCGCACATGGGAGGCTGAGGCAGGAGGATTGGCATGAGATCCAGGCCAGCCTGGGCTACAGAGCCAGACCCTGACTCGAAGAAACAAACAACAAAACAAAACAAAATAAGAGGTATGGAAGGATTAAGGAACCCATCGAGGGATTGTGGGGTGAGAGCTCTTGCCCAGGCTTGGAGTCCATTCTCTCATACACTGGGCCCCCACACAATGCGACCTCCATCACCGCTGTTAGAACACAGATCCATGCACAGTGACCCTCAAACGTGGACTTCCCTCTCGGCTTCCCCAGTCCACAGTGACACGTGGTCTCTGGATACATCTCAGGCGCCACTAAGTAAGCGCAACCTTGTTGCCCCCACACACAGCTGAGGAAATCGAGGCAGGGTCACGGCCAACGTGAGACAGAATGCTCACAGAGACTTTCGGATAAATACAAAACGTCACCTCCCAAACTAAACTCCGGGTCAGGGGCACACGCCTGTAATCCCAGCAACTGGGGAGGCAGAGGGCGGAGGGTCACAAGTTCAAGGTCAGACGCAGCCCTTGCAGCATAGCGAGACCTTGTCTCAGGGTAAAAAAATAAAAAAGGAGGTGGGGGTGCAGTCCTGTGGTAGGGCACTTGCAAAGGATGAGTGAGGCCCTGGGTTCAACTCCCCAGTATCCTAAATAATTAAATAAAGTAAAATAAACTCCAGGTCCATTTATGCTTCTCAGATAATCCAGCCATCACTTATGGCTGTGTTGCCCAAGCCACGCTGCTCGGAACACTGCCGATCTTATCAGGTGCTCTGGGAAAAAGGGACTCCCTGGTTAAATAAGTTTGGGTATCGCCAGGTGAAACAAGCTTCTGCATTGCAGGACTTGTCAGTGCCCTGGAAATGCTAAAGTGCATCAGGGAACTTGAGACTGCCATGATTTCCAAACTTCCTAGAAGACACCCAGTGAGTCCATTCTGTCCCAGGCATAGGGGCTGGGATAGGAGAAAGGAGCACAGAGGCAGAGGGGTCATTGGTCATTGCCCGTGGGGCCAGTAATGGGGAAAGACAACACAAGGAATCCTAATGATACTTGAAGAAGCACATGCTATATAGGAAGGCACGTCCGACCTGCGGCCCAGGGGCCAGGCCAGCTAGGAATGCAGCCCCACAAAATCTTTTAACACCATGCGCTTCTTAGCGTTCATTTTCTTCCTGATCATCCCTTATGATTATGTATATGCGCTAACTCTATTACATAATTTATATGGGGCCCAAGACAATTCCTCTTTACTCAATGCTGCTGAAAGGCTGGACACATCTGTGATGGAGCACGCTTTGAAGAAATAGCACGGGGAAGCCGGGCACGGTGGCCCACACCTGTCCTCCCACCAACTCTGGAGGCAGAGGCAGGAAGATCACAAATGCCAGAGGCAGGCTGTGTACCTTAGCGAGACCCCACCTCAAAATCAAAAATAAAAAAGGCACTGGGAGCGTAGCCCAGCAAAGTATGTTAAAGTTCAGCCCCTCTGTGCTGCAAAAAAAGAAGAAAAGAAACAGTACAGAGAATAATGGGGTCTTCCTTAGGCTGGGGGTCGGGGGTGTGAAAAGGCCAGGAAAAGGGGAGAGAGGAAGAAAGAGACACTTTTAGCACCCAAATATCAATTAATATCTGGAGGAATCTGAGAAACGAGGCAGGATAGAAAGACAGGGAACATTTGGAGGACAAGGGAAGGAAAGGGCTTTTCTCTCTGGGACCTGGTCTGAGTCTGACCAGCCGAGAGTTCAGCACAATCAAAAGAAGAGAAGCCGCAGTAAGACCTGCGTGCCTAGAGCCACGCACTTGCCTTGGGACCTCACCAAGCCAGGTGATGGACTATAATTAAAGTCAACAGACCTAGGCAAGATAAAAAGGCCGACGACTTGGGGGACATGGAAAGGGAGAAAAGCCCCTCATTCTGGAATCTGATGACATCTCCCACCCACTGAGAATCAACAGCTGTAACTCGAGGAATCTGCTCACGATCCCCACCAGTTGAGTCCACAGTGCTTAACTGACAAGAGTAGTAAAGACGGTCTATGTGGAAACAATTCTGGTCTTCCTTAGGACTCTCAAATCAGAGTGTTGGAGACAACAAATAGACTCTGCTCACTTAGCCCTGAATGCTTATGACTACTGAGGTTAACATTACTAACCCCCAAGCCAAGCCTGCGGGCTGGGATTTAGCTCAGTTGGTAGAGCACTGCGCTGCAGTCTCTGAGGTCCCAAGTTCAATTCCCAGCACCTAAAAAATGGGAGAAGGACCTGGCAATCCACTCCCAAGGCAATCCCGAAACAGTCTGCCATTGAAAACTCTATGAGGGTCGCTAGAAGTGGGATACCGACTCGACGGCACCTAACAACAACAACAACAAGCCAAGCCTGCAGCTGTACCACTGTGGCATCTGATTCCGGCAGACCTTGGAAGGTAAGCAGGGTCAGTCCTAGTTAGTACTTGGATGGGAGACCGCCTGGGAATGCCAGGTGCTGTAGGCTTGGGAGAAGGACCCGGCAGCCCACTCCCAAAAAGCAATCAGCCATTGAAAACCCTATGAATAGAAATCCTATGAATAACAAGGAAGCACAAATAATGCTGTTCTGCCTGTTGAACATAGGGTTACTATGAGTCAGACACTGACTTGAAGACAACAGCAACAATAATCCTCAAGCCTGGGCTGAGGTTTATCTCAGTTGGTGGAGCACTGCTCCGCACTCTGTGAGGACCTTGGTTCCATCCCCATGCACCACAAGAAAACAAACAAACCAAAAAAAAGCAGGGGGGGGGGGGGAGGACATGGCAATCCACTCCCAAAGCAATCCCTAAACAATCAGCCAGTGAAAACCCTGTGAGGGTTGCTATGAGTCAGACCAGACTCACAGTACCTAACAACAACAATTCCTAAGCCTGAACACGGCACCTCATGAAATCACCTTACAATTTAACTCACAAAAGGAAATTCTTTAGGGGAAGAAGAATAGGCAAACCAGTTCATGCTGCCTTTGCCTGTAGTAAATTTTTGACTCTACTTAATTTTTAAACCTTGTTTAATCCTTAAATCTAGTTAGAAAAAGACACAAAATAATATATATACTCGTAAAGACAGTCAGGTGTGTCTCTCTAGCTGCCTGGGTGTTCCCTGTCCTATCTCTTACCCTTTACCTAATAAAACTTCCAAATGCTTCACTCTTTTTTTTTTTTTTTTTTTTTGGTACTGGAGGTTGGACCCAGGGCCTCGCGCCTGCATGCTCTGCAAGTGCTAGACCACTGAGCTGCACCCCCAGCCCATTGTTTTACTTTTTGAGACAGGGTCTTGCTAAGTTATGCAAGCTGCCTCTGGTCTGGAACTTGCGATCCTCTTGCCTCTGCCTCCCAAGCCGCTGGGATTACAGGTGTGCGCCACCGCACCTGGCTATGGTTCACTCTCTTACTGACTCATCCTAAAATTCATTTTTGCAACTGAGCCAAGGACCTGGCGTTCACCTGAGTGGAGGTCCCAAAAAAGGGCAACTCTTCAGGTTAAGGCAGTAGGAGTGCTGGACTGTAGCCCTCACTACAGGTGACAGGACACTGTTCAAAAAGCAGTGACTATGGTCCGGGCGTGCTGGTGCACATCTGTAATCCCAGCACTCTGGAGGCTGAGGCAGGAGATCACACGTTCTAGACCAGCCTGGGCTACATAGTGAGACCCTGTCTAAAAAAAAAAAAAAAGTATAGTTCCCTATACAGACATAAATAAATAAACATCAATATTTAAAAATTGCAGGTACTACAGAAAGAAGTAATATAGAGAAGAAGGGCTAGGAGTATGTGGGGATGGCTCAGGGTGGCAACTTTAAGTGCCATCTGAGTAAACACCTGTAGGAGGTGAGGGAGCCATGCAAATGTCTGGGGAAAGGCGTGCCAGCCAGGCAGAACTGCAAGTGCAAAGGCCCTGAGGCAGGACTATACTCAGTGTGCTTGGGAAACATGGAGGAGCCCTGTGTGACCAGAGGAGAGTAAGCAGGGGGGTAAGTGGAGGGAGATGAGGAAGGAGAGGCAACGGAAAAGACAATGCCGGGTCTTGTGGCTTCTGCTCTGAGTGAGGTGGGAGCCATGGAGGGTTCTAAGCGGAGGGAGGACACGCCCTTGACTTGGATGCTTATGGTGGCCTTTGGCTGCTGTAGGGGCTGAGGGAGGAAGTGTAAGGCAGGGGTGACCCCACAGGTCTAGGCAAGTGACGATGTGTAGTGGCCATGAGATTAGGAAATGGAAAATTCTGGTCCCATCAGGATGTGTTCTTATGGGCACAGAGGACTTCTGATAAAACCACCAGTATTTTAGAGGGAAACAAAACACCACAAAAATCAATCATTTGCAAGGTGGTTACTGATCACCCAGCTGAGGCTGTTCCCGCAATCCAGGGCAGAGGGAAGCCAGGCGAGGCAGTGAGTTATGAGCAATCACACGCTCCCACGAATGCCCACCTTTGCCTCTTCCCATTCAATAAATCGTTTCTTTGTAAAGCCGGTTGGAATGTGAGCAAATAATATAATTGTACAGATGAGCTTTCCTCCTCCGCTCATTTATAAGAAAAATAAACCATTCATAAATGCCATTTGAAACTATTGTAATGAGTCATTCTTTGTGCCCTGTATACATCCTGCCTAGATTGGGGAACTGTCAATGAGTTCACGGACCTCCCATGGAATAAGTTTTGTTTAGCCTTCCTTGCATTCAGATATGAAGTGGGAGGAGCCAACAGCCACTGCGCAAGAGCCAGGGATGGCCCATTGCCAAGAGCGCCCTCTGGCGGTCAGGGCTCATTCTGCCCCTGCAGTTAATGTCCTCAACAATAACTCACAGGTGCTACGGATAAATGGAAGCCTCCCTGCCTCTCCGGGGGGAGACTTTTGTCTGTTTGTGACAAAGTCTCATTATGTAGTCTAGGCTGCCTCGAACTCGCGACCCCTCCACTTTGTCCTCCTATGTGCTGGCATCACAGGCCTGGCCACAGCGCCAGGCTCCTCCTCTGCCTTGAGAAGAGATCTCCTGAGGTTGAGACAGAGTCTCAAAAGGCCCAGACTTGCCAGCACCTCGTGATCCTCCCGCCTCAGCCTCCCGAGTGCTGGGATCACAGGCATGGTCCCCATACCAGGCTTCGGCGGGAGAATTTTGAAATTTGTGGGCCTTAGGCAAAGTCTCCCAAGAGAGCCACAGGGACAGTGGCCCAGTGGCCCAGTGTGCGATCTGGGCATGAACTCGCCGGCATGAGTCTCCTTTCTTTCTTCCCTCACGTCTCTGTCCCCACTACTGGTTCCTCCTGGGATGGCCTCCTAGGTCAACACAGTCAGTGTCCATGGGGGATTCATTCCAGGACCCCCTGCGGACGCCATCCTCTGAGGATGCCCAAATCCCTATGTAAGGGCACAGTGTTTGCTAGAGCCTGAGCCCTTCCTCCCATAGTCTTTAAATCGTGTTAGGGAGGTGACTTAGACTACCTTCTTGGTGCTTGTTCGGTGCCCTTGAGTCGGATGGACTCCTATCGACCCTCATAGGGTTTTCAGTGGCTGGATTGCTTTGGGAGTCGATTGCCATGTTCTTCTCCCATTTTTCCAGTGCTGGGGATCGAACCCGGGTCCTCAGAGAGTGCAGAGCAGCACTCTGCCATACTATGGAATAGTTGTTGCCGCTGCATTGATTGAGCAATAACAATAAGAAAAAAAGCTGTGTCTGTTCAGTACCAAAGCAGATCCCTCCCCTAAGTATTTTTAGTCTTAGATGGTTGAACCGTGGATGTGGAAGCCACAGATAGGGTGGGCTTGGAGTGGCATGAATATTCTCTCCTTGGGAGCCTGACCTAAGGCCAGAAGGATGACCCAAAAAAAAAAGGCTTCTCCTTAGTTCTGGAAGAATGCAGAATTAGCTTCCCATCCTTGGAGAATGAATCCAATTCTAAAAAAAAAAACAAAACAAAAAACACCAAACCAAAAAAAACCCCACAAAGCAAAACAATGAATAGCACCCCAAGCGTCCCTACCGTCCTTCCTTGGCTGTGATCCTAAGGCAATTAGGACAGAACTCCCGCCCTCCTGCGTCAGATTCTCATTTGTGCAAAAACAAAGCAGCCCGGTTCAACAGTCTTACCATCTCCCTACATTTCCTGGCGTGTCCTTTGAAGCAAACAAGGCCCTTTCTCTCAGCATAGGAGATATTGAATTGTAAAAGAGAAGAAAAACTTAAGTGGCGCGGAAGAGAAGGCCTCCGTGGTGCTCCCAAAATAATTGTCTGCGTTGGGCGCACCTCAGCAGGCGTGTTCTCTGCAGCAAGGTAATTAAATGCCTGGGGACTGGTGGCCAAGTCGCAGCACGCGGAGATCCTGAGTTGTGCCCTGCGGGTTTAAGTTCAACTACCCAGTGAAGGGAGAAGGGTCTGGCAGCCCACTCCCAAGGCAATCCCGAAGCATTCAGCCATTGAAAACCCTATGAGGGTCGCTATGAGTCGGATACCGACTCGACGGCACCTAACAACAACAACTACTCAGTGAAGTTCATGTCTCTGGGAGCCGTGGGAATGTCCTAGAAGGTTCTGTGTCTGAGAGTCCAAAGGTTAGAGTGGGTCTAGCTTGGAACCGAAGTCACAAACTCAGAGGCCATAGTCAGAGGGAGAGATGGAGGAGTCTGTCCCAAGGGAAAGGCTTAGAATAGCAGACAAGAACAGTAGGTACTGAAATCTCCCGGGGAGAGAGCCTGTCTTTCCTCGGATGTGGGAAGTGCCCTGGAGGATCCAGCCACGCGCTTTTGCTGAACTCTGGTTCCAGGTTTAATATTCCTGTGGACAGGCTCCAAGAGGGGAACCTAGGTCCCCCGGCACCTCTTCTTCCACTGGCTTTTCTGGCTGGGAATTTTCAAATACCGTACACTCAACCGAGGCCGCTGCCCCAGTTAAGTACCAGACTCCATGACGGGTCCAGATTAATGAAGCCTGAGACACTCAGGGAAGTGTTGCTCTTTGTTGGCCTCAAGCATCATCTTGTACGGGTTTGGCTGCCTACATTCTGGCTCCGAAACAATTCCTGGGGGATTAGGGGTGAGGCTCAATGGTACAGCGCTTGCCTAGCATGCACCAAGCTCTGGATTCCGTCTCCAGCACCGCAAGAAAAGAAGAAAAAGAAAAAAGTCTCCTGGGGTGGAAGGATTGATACGGGGTCCCCTGGAGGCAGCCATCCGTTGAGAATTGGCTATGGGGCGATAGCCAACTAGAGAAGAACCAGCAGCTGCCTCTTAATAAAATGAGAATCTTATTGCATTTGAGGCTGGATAATTCAATCAAGAGCAGAGGTGGCTTGGGGCGTATATATTTATTTGGACCTTGCTTTGTTCCAGAGAAGCATCTAAGTGGTTTACAAGGATATGTAAAATACCACAAGATAGCTCCAATTAAATATGAGAGCAGGGATTAGACATTTCTTCAGGGCAGCCTGCCAATCCATAGCTGAGGCGTTAAGATTTCTGTTCTCGCAATTTTCTCCGGTCAATCTGAGGGTGAAATCCAGCCGGTGGAAATTGTAGGGACACGTACCGGCTTGCTACGAGGATGCTCGTTAGAGCCTTGCCTAAAACTGGAGAACTAGATTTCCTCCCCCTCCAAATATCTCACAAAAAGGTGAACGATTTAAACATTTAAGATCCATCCACAGGATGGAATATTACTCAGTCATTAAAATTCTGGGATTTGAGGGGCTGAGGGTGTTGCTCGGTGGTACAGCATATACCTAGCATGGGGAGGTCTTGGATTCCATTCCCAGCACCCCACACAAAAAAATTTCTGATATATACCTGTGTGTGTGTATGTATATATATATATATATTTTTTTTTTGGCACTGCTGATATCTCACCATACACATACACACACACACACACACACACATATCAGCAGTGCCAAAAAATTTATATTTAAAAAAAAGTACTTTTTTTTTTTTTTTTTTTTTTTTTTTTGCTGTATTGAGGTTTGAACTTAAACCCAGGGCCTTGTATATGCTTTGTAAATGCTCTACCACTGGGCTGCACCCTCAGACCATTTTTTTATTTTTTATTTTGAGACAGCATCTCACTAAGTTGGCAGACTGCCTCTGGCCTCCAACTCGTGATCCTCCTGCCTCTGCCTCCCGAGTTCCTGGGATTACAGGCGTGAGCCACTGCGCCCAGCCATGTACACATATTTTAAGAGAGGTATCTATGTATTGCTTTTTGAAGTTGAAGTGCATTACGCCAGCAATGTATAGCATGACGTTCTCGCAAAAGATGGCATTAATCAAATGAATGCTAGCGCCACCGTGTGACAGGCGGGGCAGGCAAAGAAAACGGTGAAATCGTGGTTGTCGTTTGAGGAGCACAGGACCAGGTTGAAGGAGTATTTGAAATTCAAGGACATTGTGGGAGTACAATGGCAATGGAGGCGGGGCTATACGACAGAGCCTCCAACGTGCCTAACAACCGCACGCGTCTGTGCTAAGTTTGAGAGACGCGTTCCTGTGTGTGGTGAACACAGGGAAAGACCGACGGGCCTTGTGCAGTCCCAAGCCCCACCTCCTCTGCTGTGGTCTTGGAACAGTTTACATGTGTGCCACAGACATCTACCAAACAACGTGCGTGGGAAGTATCATTGGCAGAAAAAGCAGACAATGCTTTTTTTTTTTTTTTTTTTTGGCAGTACTTGGGGGTTGAACCCAGGGCCTCACACATACTTTGCAAGCGCTCCATCACAGAGCTGCACTCCCAGCCCATTTTCTATTTTTTATTTTGAGTCAGGGTCTTGCTGAGTTACACAACATGCCTCTGGCCTCGAACTTGCGATCCTCCTGCCTCGGCCTCCCAAGTTGCTGGGATTGTAGGCATGTGCTAGCACGGCCAGCCACAATGTATTCTGAATGCAACAAAGTGGAAAGTTTTCATCCCAAGATATGTATGCAGGCTTTTGGCACTCTCTGCTTTTTCTTTTTTCTTTTTTTTTGGCAGTGTTGGGGAACTGAACCCAGATCTTCGAGAGTGCTAGGTAAGCACTCTACCACTGAGCCATATCCCCAGTCTTAAACTGAAGACTCTTATCATTGTCTTCATTTTCTCTCTTAAGTCTTCTACAACAAACATGTATCACTCTTCTGAGGGGATGGACCCCAGGGCCTCGCACATGCTAGGCAAGTGTTCTACCACTGAGCTACAGCCCCAGCCCATCGTTCTTAAACCAGTTAAAGTTGTTTTTTTTTGTTTGTTTGTTTGTTTCATTTTTTGTTGTTTTGTTTCTTTTTTTTCTTTTTTTTTTTTTTCCGCTACTGGGGGTTGAACCCAGGGCCTCGCACCTGCATGCTCTGCAAGTGCTGGACCACTGAGCTGCACCCCCAGCCCATTTCTCACTTTTTGAGACAGGGTCTCGCTAAGTTACGCAGACTGCCTCTGCTCTCGAACTTGCGATCCTCCTGCCTCTGCCTCCTGAGCTGCTGGGATGACAGGTATGCACCACCGCGCCTGGCACTTGTTTTTTGCTTTGTTTTGTTTTGTTTTTGCAAGAGAGTAAGGGAGGAAAACAAAAATGGAGACATAGGACAGAGGCAGAAATGAGACTAAGGAAAATTCATCCCTTAAAACCTGACCCATCAGCATATGGTTGGGCCAGAAATTTGGCTCCAAGCTCCTTAGCAGCAAACTCAAAAAGAGAAAGCTGGTCATTTATGCAGTTCCCAGTGTCCCAAAACAAAAGTACGCCAGCTGCTCAGGAGAAGGCTCAACTATTTTTGGTACTGAGAACAGGCAGGGATTTCTCCCACGATCCTCCCAAAAAGGATTGTGTGACGTCACCCGCATATTTCTGGACAATGTTCTTACGATAGAAAAGTACTGCATTCTTTTGAATGTTCTTTACTTCTCTTCAGATGGAGTAGAGTTAACTACTAAGTGCAGGATCTTGGGGTCAAGCTGCCTGAATTTGCACCCTTGTTTGATCATTCACCTGCTGTGTGACTTAGACAAATTGTTTAACCTCTCTGTGCTTTAGTTTCCTCCCTTGGAAAATGCACATGTTAACGGTCCTTCCCTGCTAAGTTATGCAGACTGCCTCTGGCCTCAAACTCTTGTTCCTCCTGTCTCCACCTCCAGAGTCCTGGGATTCCAGGCATGAGCCACCACACCTAGCCATGTATACACATTTTAAGAGATGCTATCTACATATTGCTTTTTGAAGGTGAATTGAATTACAATGGCACATGGTTGTGGGGAGGATGCAATGAGCTAAAAAAGATAGCTAATTATATATATATATATATATATATGGCTGGGATTTAGCTCAGTGGGTAGAGCGCTGCACTGCAGTCTCTGAGGTCCCAAGTTCAATTCCCAGCACCACAAAAATGGGAGAAGGGCCTGGCAATCCACTCTCAAGGCAATCCGAAACAGTCAGCCATTGAAAACCCCATGAGGGTCGCTATGAGTCGGATACCGACTCGATGGCACCTAACAACAACTATATATGTATGTATATATATATATATATATATCAATGGTAATCAGCGTATAGTTGTTGTTAGGTGCCATCGAGTCATGTCCAACTCATAGCAACCCTCATGGGGTCTTCAATGGCTGATTGCTTTGGGATTGCCTCGGGAGTGGATTGCCACGTCCTTGGCCCGTGTTTGCAGTGCTGGGAATCGAACCCGGAACCTCAGAGACTGCAGAGTGTTGGTCTACCAACCGAGCTACATCCCAGCCCCAGCATACAGTAAGGGTCACATAAGAGATTGCAATTGTTATTGCTGTTATTTTTGTCTGTGTGCCGAGGATGGAACCCAGGGCCTTGGGCATGGTAGACAAGCGCTCTACCACTGAGCTACACCTCCATTCCCATGACTTTATTTCTTTCTTTCTTTTTGCCGTACTGGGAGCTTGACCCCCACGGCCTCACTTACGCTTTGCAATCCCTTTGCCACTGAGCCCATTTTCTAATTTTTCACTTTTTATTTGGAGGCAGGGTCTCACTCAGTGACACAGGCTGTCCGTGACGGTTATTATTATCGTCACCGTCGTAACACACAAAAGGCCAATTAAGTGACTTCTTGGAATCAGAATGGTGTGCGTGACGCAGACACTGCATTATAAGACTGGTCTGGCAGAATGGTTAAATCCATTCTCTGCAAAGCCTTACAGAGTTAAGGCTGAGGCTGCCGGATCATGAGACAAAGGAAGTCTAAAGCTGGGGCTGGGCTTGTAGCTCAGCGGAAGAGGGCGTGCCTAGCATGCACAAGCCCTAAGGTCCGTCCCTAGTATTGTACATAAAACCAAGCAAAAGCCCATGATGGAGAGAAGCGATGGAGGGAGGCGAAGAGGCCGGTCCTCCCTCCTACGCCCCGTGTGGTCCCGCCAGCGTCCTGTCCTAGAATTTTTCTTTGCTATAACTTGGTGGCAGAGGCAGAAGGTCCTGTTTTATCTTTTTTTTTTTTTTTTTTTTTGCTTTTCTTGTATTTTTGAGACAGGGTCTCACTATGGACCCCAGCACCACCTTGCACTTGGGATCCTCCTGCCTCAGCCTCCCATGTTCTGAGATCACGTGCTGGGATCCCAGACGTGGCCACCACACTTGGCTCCTCCCCCACCTTGTGATGAAATCTCGCGAGGTTGAGACAGGGTCTCGCGAGGCCCAAACTGGCTGGGAACTCATCATCCTCCTGCCTCAGCCTCCCCAGTGCTGAGATCCCAGGCGCGGCCACTGCACCCAGCTTTTGTTTCATCTTGATGAGCAACACACAGAGCTCACACTCCTGTCTTCTCTCTAGCCCCGGTGCCTTCTTGAAATGCATTGTTTTTTCCCACCTCAGGGCCTTTGCACTGGCCGGACTTTCTGCCATCAATAATTTCCTACTCTCACAGCCTGGCGACCTCTTGCTGTCCCCGAGGTTCAGGTGTCAGTCTGCCTAGAGCTGCCTGTGCTGGGGGTCCAGCTACAGGCTCCTCATCTCCCAACACTCCTGTGAATTTTTCATAATGTTTCGATTTCTTACTGTATTTGTCGTTCTATCACTATAATGAAATCCCTGACTCCTTTGGTGGGAAAGACGTTTACGTAGCCCACAGATCTGGAAGTCTGAAGGCACAGTGCCTGCGTCAGCTACGTTGTGGCAAGGGTCTCATGGTGGACGATGTCACATGGGGAGCTGGAGGGAGTGATGGAGTCGCCTGGCAGGAAGCAGGAGAGCCTGAGTTCCCACAATCCCTTCCAAGCGCATGTGCCCAATTGACTTAAGGACCTCTCATTAGGCTCCACCTCTTTTTTTTGGAGGGGGCCAATACTTGGGTTGAACACAGGGCCTCGTGCATGCTAGGTATGTGCTTTACCACCGAGTTGCACCCCCAGCCCATTTTTTTTAAATTTGAGACAGGTTTTTTCTTGTTTTTTCTTTTCTTTTCTTTTTTTTTTTTGCAGTACTGGGGTTGAACCCAGGGCCTCACGCCTGCATGCTCTGCAAGTGCTGGACCACTGAGCTGCACCCTCAGCCCATTTTTTTAGTTTATTTGAGATAGGGTCTCACTAAGTTATGCAGACTGCCTCTGGTCTCGAACTTGCGATCCTCCTGCCTCCACCTCCCAAGCCGCTGGGATTACAGGCGTGCACCACCGCGCCCGGCTGAGACAGGGTCTTGATAAATTGCACAGGCTGCCTCTGGCCTCAAACCCGTAATCTTCCTGTCTCCATCAGCTGAATCACAGGATGACAGGTGCACAACACAGTGTGGGGATAATTGTTCTTTGCATTTTGTTGCTCGTCAATTTCTATTTTTTGTTGTCCCCGGTTCTTAAATGCCCTCCCGCCTCCCCCCGCCACAGTGAGCCTCCCGCACAAGGCCCTCTGCAGAAGCAAGGGCATGCGGACCATAGCACTCCCTGTGCATCCAACACTGCTCCACACACTTCACACCTCCTGACCGATTTAACCCTCAGACCAGACGGGGAGGCCTGCCTGGTTATTATTCCTCTTTGATAAGGGAGGAAACTAGGGTCCAGAGAGGTCAAGTCTGTTGGCCAAAGCCGCACAGCTCGTAAGTGGAGGAGCCGGGATTCGAACCTGGGCCATCTGGCTCCCTAGCCCCCACCCCCTTGCTGCCAGTCACCATCTTTCTCCTGTAAGCCAGGATCACAGTGGCATTTAGGGCTTCATGGCGTGACTGAGACCTGCCTCTACCCCTGGGCAGGAAATGGCACGAGGGTGGTGAATATTTTCCGCTTCACAGATAATTTGTCTCTGAATCGCCAGAGCCAGCCAGCCTGATAAATGTTTGTTGAATGACTAGGCTTTGATAGAGCAAACATCATGGCCGATCCTCTGTGAATCTCCCCTTCTGCCACCAGGCTGGCTTCATCGCTCTCGCAGATGAATCCTCCGAGCCCAGGCTGCAGATGGGCGCCCGGCAGGCTCAGCAGCCGCCCTGGCTTCTCCCTGGTGGCCGAGGAGGCAGAAGCGCGGTGATGGATGATCCCGGACGTGCCTGTCTGCTGCGTCTGAGCCGTGACGGGGCCGCGTCCCTTCGGAGGGCTTGAGATAATAGCAGGATGCCCTTGTCAGACCCTGAGGTGTTGGGCAAATCCCCCCTGAGTGATAAGCTTGACGGGCTCTAAAGAAGACATCGGCTCATCCCTGCCAGCCTGGAGCCGCGGGGCCTCCCTCAGCCTCAGCTGCTGGGGAGGGCAACGGAGTTCATTCATTCATTCACTCATTCATTCACCAGGCTAGCCATCCACCTACCCATTAAGCCATCCACCCATTTGTTCATTCATTCATTCATTTTTATCCATCCACCCATTCATTCTCATTCTCTATCCACCCCTCCCTTCATCCATCCATCCACCTGCTTATTAATTTGTTCATCTAGTCATGCATTCATCCACCCATGCATTTATTCATTTATTCACCCCCCTATCCATTTGTTCATTCATTCATCATCCATCCAATCATTTGTTTATTTATTTGCCCATCTATCCATCCATTCACCCATTCATCCATTGGTTCATTCATTCACCTATGCATCCATCCATTTGCTTGGTCATTCATTTGCCTATCGATCCATCCATTTGTTCATTCATTCATTCATTCATCTGTCCATGTATCCATTTGTTCATTCATTCACCTATCCATCCATCCATTTGTTCATCCATCCATCCATCCATTAGTTCATTCATTCATTCACTTATGCATCCATTTGTTCATCCATCTATACATCAGTTCTTTTATTCATTCTCCTATCCATCCATTAGTTCATTCATTCATTCACCTATCCATCCATTTATTTGTTCGTCCATCTATCCATCCATTAGTTTATTCATTCATTCACCTATCTACCCATCCATTTGTCCATCCATCCATTAGTTCATTCATCCACCTTTCTATCCATTTATTTATTCATTCAATCATCCATCCATTTATTAATTCATTCATTCACCTATGCATCCATTTGTTCATTCATTCCCCTATCCACCCACCTATTTGTTCATTCATTCATCTCTCCACCCATCCATTCATCTCTCCACCCATCCATTCATTCATCCCCCTGCTCATTCATTCATCTCGTTACTTATTCCCTCCTGCCCAAGAAAGTCAAGCCCCTTTGCTCTAAGAGGCTCTCCAGGCTGGCATTATGGTGTTGCCTCTCCCCCTCCAGAGCCACCGGAGCCTCAGCAGAGACCCCCACCACTCCCTAAGCCCCAGTTGAGGGCAGCGCTTACATCCAAGGATGTTTAAGGCTCTGACTCATAATGCCGATTTGGAGCAAAAAAATCAGTGAAACCAATTTTCTTGGGAAAGAAGAAAGATCTCTGAGTTTGACTGATTTTCTCCTGCCCGGGGTTGTTAGCCCAGGGAAGGTGTGGAGAAGGCTTGCCTGGTGCAAGAATTTACAAGGGCAGGCCGGGTATGGTGGCTCATCCCAGCAACTCAAGAGGTGAAGGCAGGAGGATCGTGAGTTCAAGGCCAGAGCCAGCCTGCATCACTTAGCGAGACCCTGTAAAAAAAGTAAAAATATGGACTGGGGTTGCAGCTCAGTGGCACAGCACTTGCAAAGCATGCAAGCATACTGCAAAAAGAAAAAGAAGAAGAGGAGGAGGGAGAGGAGGAGGCGGCGGAGGAGGACAAGGACAAGGAAGAGGAGGAGGAGAAGGAGGCAGCGGGGGAGGAAAAGAAAAGAAAAAGGAAAGAAAAAAATAAAAGAAAGAAAAAAGAATTTACGAGGCTGAGCCATTTCTCTCTCTAGGGCCCAGACTATGTGGAACTACCAGGATCCCCGAAGACAGCTAGAAGAGTAGGATTTATGGACCGAGGTCAGCATGAAGGTTACAAATTCTGATGTCATTAATCATCAAACCAGCTTGCTTTGAGAACGCCTCCAGCCCCAGCACTCAAAAACTCCTCTTTTGAGAGACTTTTCTGGGAGGAAACAGACTCCTATTTGAGCCTCCAGGGTCTCATTGGCCTCTTTTCAGTTCCTCAATGACTCCTGAGCTCTTGATTACCCCAGGGCCTTTGAATATGCTACTGTGCCCATACTCCCATGGTTATCCAGGTGAACAACGAGGAGGACTTGCACCAGGTTGCGCATACAAAGACAGACACATGGCACCTTCCCATGAGTTAAAGGCAGAGCTACAGGGAATAGTGGCGTATGCCCATAACCCCAATACTCGGAGGAAGGAGGATTGCCAGTTGGAGGGTAGGCTGGGCTACCTAGTGAGACCATACCCCCTCCCCCCAAAAAAGAAAAGAAAAGAAAAAAAGAAAAAGAAAGAAAAGAAAAGAAAGAAAGAAAAGAAAAAAGAGGTGGAGACTGGTGGGAGGTATTAGGTCATTGGGACCATCACCCTCTGAAGGGATTAATGCTGATCTCATGGAATGAATTAGTTCCCATGACAAAAGGTCATAGAAAGAGTGAGCCTGACCCCCACCTTATTCTGGATCCCTGTCCTGCCATGCGATTTCTTCTGCACATGTGACCACCATTGTGCAGAGGCCAAACCAGTAGGGCCAACTGATCTTAGATTTTCAGTCTGCAAAACTGTGAGCTACATAAATCTCTCTTCTTTATACATTACCCAGCCTCATGTATTTTGTTATAGCAACAGGAAATGGACCAATGCAGCCCTCTCCTTAAATTTCTCCTCAGAATTTAGTGTCCACATACAGATCCTGTGATAGCAGGATGTGACAATCTTGTGCAAGAAGAGGTCCTTTAGCATCACAACAGTGGTAGTAATAACAACAAAATCATGAAAAATAATAATAACAGCTCATATTTCTTGCATGCCATCTCTGAGCAAGGACCTATTATAGGTACCTGGCAGCTAATTTTCCATCAATTCTCATAAGATTGAACCACAATGAACGTTCAAATCCTGGATCTGCTAATTCCTCTTGGCAGGTTCCTAAACAGACCACTTTGTCTCTGTCGTTTGAAAACTGGCAATAAATACTGTCCCTGATCCCCGACTCTGTGATGCACATCTGTAATCCCAGCTACCTGGGAGGTTGAGGCAGGAGGATCACTGATTCCAGGCCAGAGGCAGCTTATGCAATTTAGCAAGACCTTGTCTCACAAAAAAGGGGTGGGGAGGGGAGGCTCAGGGTGCAGGTCCATGGTAGAGTACTTGCCTACCATATGTGAGGCCCTGGGCTCAACTCCCCCAATGCTGGTAAAACAAAAGAAAACAAAACAAAAACCCCGTCCCCTCCTAACCCATTCAAACATGCTTGCGCGGGCACACACATGTACAAGGTGCTCAATGGCTGAATGTCTGTCTTCCCCGTCTGCAGATGTAGAAGAGAGAATTGCCCAGTACGTGGGAGAGTTGCTCAGCTACCAGCTGCTCTTAAATTTGGTCCAGGTCCTCCCCTTACCTGCTCTGCATAAGCTGGGAACTACATTTCCCCTGCTCCCTTGCTCTCTGGCTTCCAGGAAGGTTCAGCCAATGGGAGGCGCTTGTGAAGGACAAGAGGGCGGGACTAAAGGAGAAATTGGTGCATTTCCCGCCTTCTCTGCTTGCTGGACTCTGGCTGGTGCCACTTCTCTGTGGACTCAGCTTCTGTCGAGGTCCCAGACTTGGACTCTGTGTGTACCACTGCTCATCTCTGGCCCCCAGTCCTAGGGGTACAGAGGCAATCTCTGGGTTACTTTTCCATCCTTTGTTTAGTTTCTCATTGCTTCCCATCATCTAACTGTATAACTAATTCCCTGAATTAAAACTCTTTGAAATGCTTTTGGCCAGCCTCCGTGGGGCACGGTAGCCGCTCAATAAATGAACAAGCAGTGGTAGAGTCCACCAGCACAGACTACTTGTATCCAAATTCCAAACTGCTTCTTTCCCTGTGACTTTGGGTAAGTGGATTGACTTCTTTTGCTCTGTGTGTGTGTGTGTGTGTGTGTGTGTGTGTGTGTGTATGTGTGTGTGTGTGTATGTGCACATGCACACGCTGGGGATTCAACGCTGGGCCTTGTGCATGCTGGGTACATGCACTACCAGTAAGCTATACTCCCAGTCCCTCTCTGTGACTTTCTTAACCTCTCTGCTCCCTTTTCTGAGCTAGTCCATTTTCTGTTGCTATAATAAAATACCAGAGGATGGGTGCTTTATAAAGAAAAGAGGTTTATTTAGCTCACAGTTCTACAAGTTTAAGGGCATGGCACCAACATCTGCTTGGCTTTAGTGGGGGCCTTCTAGCAGATGATATCACCATGGTAGAGGTGTATGTGAGAGTGATGGGATCACATGGCAAGACAAGAAATGAGAGGAATCCAGGTGCCAGCCTTGCTCTCTTTTTATAACAACCTCTTCTCTTAGAAACTAACTGGGGTCCTGAGATACCTACATTAATCTCTTCTGCGTAACTTGTGCGGTTTACCTCCTACTTGTTGCCATGGAGTCATGTCTGACTCATAGCAAC